>JAKUBC010000003.1:600000-789506 GCA_030563105.1 Metschnikowia lopburiensis (nom. inval.)
ACGAAGCCGAGGTCCACGCCCTCCTTGAGCATGTTTCCCTTGTCCAACGACTTCTTAGCCAACGAGATCCACTTCCATGTGTTACGCAACAGCAAAGATGCACCTTCGCTCTCGGTGCCCACCAAGATGTCGAAGTTGCGCTCGCTGTCGACTCCGTAGCCAAGAAGCGCCCGTTGCCGGATGATCGAGCACATGTCGCTCTTCATCACATCTTCAAGATCCAAAATTTTCTGGAGCGGGATGTAGGCGTCCTCATCTTCCTCGTGTTTGCGCTCGCCGACGGGTTCCGGTGAGTAGCTGGGCTGCTGTGTTGAGAGCCGTACAGGATGTAGGGGCCCCGTACTTTCCTCGTCACCCAAGGTGGAAGTGATGTCTTCCGAAAGCTCGTGTGGAATTTCGAACTCCTGTCTCTGCTGGACCGCACGCGAAGCTCCATTTTGAGGCTCCGGTTCAAGTGTGTCGGTCTCGGCAGAAAACTTAGTCACTGCGCCTTGTGGACCTGCAATGGTGAACTCGTTGTAGGAGTTGAAGTCGAGGGTTTCGATGCTTTCCACCACCGACATGCGGAACACCAGGCCCTTCTCTCTCATGCACACGAAGTTGGTGCTGGTATGACAGGTCGAATCCGGAGAGTAGTCGAACGAAACCACACGAGGTAAGTCGGTCTTCAGGTCCACCACACAAGCCACAAACAACGAGTCGTCGTCCGGGTGGTAGAGCTGTGCACTTTGCTGTTTCAAGGACGAGCCGACCAGCGTGTTGGCGGAGATGGTAGACACATCTAGATCACTCGACCGAGGCACAATACCGGTATTCCACCTTCTGATCAAGTCGCCATTGAATACCGCCGCAAACTCGCCACGACGGATGGGCGAGTAGCGGAAACACAGCCCGCCGGTTCGGCGCATCTGGTCCGCCATGAGCTTGGGAAAAAAGAGGGCAGGAGACTCGCCCACCACGGACAGTTTCCCAGAACCCACGAGTTTCCGGCGGTCCCAAATGGATATAGAGCCGTCGTCGCTCATCGACGAGAACATGTGAGGATGGAACGGGTCTAGCGTGAGCCGCATGGTGCAACGAGTGGCCACCTGGTACACTGGTGAAGAGGACAGGTCTCGAAGGTCAAACTCACGGAGGAGCTTGTAGCTGCCGGCCATGAGAAGCAAGCCGGATGGGTCATTGGTATTGAAAATCGTGGAAAGAGTTGCCTCGTTGGCGGAAAAGCCAAATTGCGGCCGCATGGCGTACGAGTCGTCCGAGCTCAGCGCATCGGTGAACACCGTAGTGTGTTTGGCCAAGTCCCAAATCTGCAACGAGTTGTCCTGACGAGATTTGTCGAAACTGGCCGCCACGAGCGAGGCGTTGTTGAACGAGAGCGCATTGCAGGGCCGGTTGTGTTTCGACCGGAGCCGAAGTGTGGCCTGGTTGGACTTCGTGATGTCAAAGATGTGGGCGTTTCCGTCCATGGTGCCGACTCCAGCCCAGCCGACACGCGAGGCCAGGTACGCCATGCACTGGATGTTTTCCACTCCTGTGAAAGATTGTATCTTCAGGAGCTCGCTGGAAATGGTGCCTGACTCATCGTGGCTGGTTTGATAAAGCGTCACTTCATCTCCTAGCGGGTTGATGGCGAGGTACTGCTGCTCGTACCCTGCATCCCAATTGAGAGCCCGCACAATGGTTCCGGACATGAGCTTTGGAAATTAATTGCCAGACTCTTCGATGTGGAAAGTCAGAGAGTTTGGGCTTAGCGATAGTGTTGACTGTGCGCACCTGGTGCGGGTTGCATGAATGCAAATGGGGACCGTATCTGGGGACTCGCTACACCCGCGTCATAAATGCTAAATTTCTATTTAAATTTTCTGGCCAGTGAAGTTGAAAGCGGCCGACTTGCGGTAATTGTTGGCCTCCTCCTCCTGCTCAATGACGAACGAAACGACATCCACGAGCTTCTTGAAGCCGTTGTTGGAGCCGCGGACCTTTTGTAGATGCAAAGACGACGAGTCCACAAGGTCAATGATCTCGAACTTAAAGTGCAATTTTCTGCCACCCACGTACCTGGAAGCAATGACACCGCTTATCAATGCAAACTCCTCGTCAACAACGACGTGGGACACCGACCCTTCGATTTCTTTCATCTTCATTTGGTTTTTGATCACCCGCATAAGCTCATTCGACCTGAGCGGAGTGTCAATGATGCTAAAGTCACGGTTGGGCTTTTCGCTTTCGAATTCACGGTCGTTTGATTTCGAAAGCGATTGGAAGAATCTTCTAAACCAGCTGGCTCCACTCTGCTTGGGCGATCCAGGTGGCTTGATGAACTTCTTTGCCGACTTGACGCTTATGTTTGAAAACCGGTTGTGGCCCTTGGTTTGATTTGCGTCTGGCGCACGAGGTGCGTCTCTGTTGGGTATCAAGTTCATCCGCTTCACAGCCTCAGGTCGAGCAGGCTCGGAATTGTCCTCAATCACATCTGGCGTGTACGATGACGAAGCTTGTCTCAGAAGCAACACTGATCCTCGATTACCTTGGCCGTTTTCATTACTGGCAGGCTCAATCAAGTTTTGACCAGAGATATTCATAGAGCTGAAAATTTGAGTTGAGGCTCTCGATCTCTTGAGACTTGTCACTGTGCCATGTCTCTTTGGTTTCATCAGCTCTGAAGTGCTCTTCTCCTCTTCAGAGAACGATAAGTCGTTATCGAAGTCCATCAGAACAGATTTCTGGCTCTTGAAGCCATCAGATGCTTGACTAAATCTGTAGTCGCCATTGAATGTCGAGCTTTGGATGATCCCGTCCATTTGACCACTAACTCTAGAGGCAGTCAATGCCTGTCTCGTTTGATAGCTGCCTTTGGCGTCACCGTCGTATAGGGTCTCGTAGGATTTGTACATCGAGGTGATGGCATCAGTTGCTTCTTCGTCTACCAAAGTATCCTTAGACATGGTGGTAGTGCCGCTTGGCTTTCTTGTCGAGTCGGTCGCAGTAGAAACTGTACGTGCCCCCTTTGAGCTTCGAATTGATGTAGAAGGCTGGCGTCTCAGTGTACTGCCGATCTTGTCCTCATCCTTTTCTGGGATATTAACAGTCTCACGCTCAGGTTGACCCAGGTAATCAATCTCGATGAGGCTGATGGCACTCTTGTCATCGAAAGACTCGGTCACCTCAACCGAATTGAGCGACACAAAGTTCTTTGTAACATCGATGTTCACTTGAGAGTCTGCCTGTTTGGTCTTTTCGGGAACGGAAATTCCGAGTCCAGAGAGGTCCAGTGCACGGACGGACTCGATTTTTCCATGACCTTGCTTTGTTGGCAACGCTGCTTTTCTCTCTTTCTTCAACACCGTACCAGAACTAAGTGTGTTTTTCATTATAGCCACGTCCATAGAATCGTTGTTCGACTCTTGAAGCAAATTGTTGAACGAGAGCTTAGAAAATCTTGGTTGTGGAATAAACGACTGTTGGTTTCCAGTGATATTCTCGATCTCAGTCTCCCTGACTGGCTGTTCACAAATTGATTTTTGCTCCACTGTCGATGCAATATCTAACATTGACCTCTTTTGCTGTTTGTGCGTGGTTTGGACACTTGGTTCCTCGACTTCCTGTGTCTTTTCGAGCTTGGTTAATGCATCCTTAAGAGGGTTTTGAGAAGCCGCTTGGTCTTGTGTCAAGAGATAAGCTGACAAGTTTCGAGATGTTGACGTCTTTATGATGGAAGAGGACCGTGACAAAGGTGCAGAACTCTTGGGAGAATCTAATGAAATTCCAAGACTTTTAAGCACCTTGACATTTTTGTCAGTGTAGGATCCGCCGCTTGGTTTGTGCAGAGCAAGAGACTTAGCTCTCAAAAGTGAGTTTGCGCCACTTCTAGGATCAAGCAAGGATTTTGGAGCTGGGCATGATGCATTTCGCCACGACTTCATCTGAGTGATTTTCAGTGAAGCTTCCTTCTGGTTATCGTTCGAACGTTGTGGAGGTATGTTCTCGCTATCCGTTGATTGCTTCGACAAGCTGTGCTGCTTCAGGGGCACCTGTGGTCGATTCACATTCGTCAGTACTCCGAGAGGGAGCTTTTGGTTCGAGGCCATTTTTTGAGGGCTTCTCCGGCTAGGGTCAGCTTGTGTGGAAGTTGCAGGTAGCTTCGATCTGCTTTTGAAGACATCAAGTGTGTCGGTCAGGTAATTATCTTTGAGGCCAATCGTGAATCTTGAGAAAGATGGGTTCATGCCGCCGAGCAAGTCATTGTAGGCACCGCCACTTTGACTATCTTGTTCGCTTTTTTCCTCCTTCAAGGTGGAACTGATAAAGCCTGGAGTGAGCTTCCTCGTGATCGGCTTCTCCTCCTTTACTTTGAGCAGTCGCTGGCTGCTTGAGGGAACTCTGCTGTTCTTTATCGAAGACGTAGCTGAGCTATTTCTTGAGATCACGTTATTGTTCATCACAGTCTTCTTTCGAGCGGCATTTGATGCAGTGAACGAGGAGTTGGAGATGTTACCGAGGGCTTTCTTCTTGCTGTGAATAGAAGTTGACGATACTGTCCTAGTAGTCTTGGGCTTGGAGGTGTGAGACGATGACTTTGCAACCGGTTTAGCAGGAGAGCTTGGACGCGGAAGTGTCTGTTTAGATTCGGAGCGACCCAAATCGAGATCATCATCAATGAAGTTCGAGTTGGGATCCAGCAAATGAGCGTCTCGGTATTTCATCAATAAGAAATAAAACATCTTCTCGGGAGACCGACCGGGCGCTATCAACTGTTTTCTGATATGCTCCTCTGGGCAATTGTGGAAAAGAATGCACAAGTTTCTCAACAATTCAACATCAATTTCCTCAGGTTGCAAGGGCAACTTGGAGTTTGACAGTGCAAGCAATGCAGAGCCATCTTTTGCAGAGTTAGGTGCAATGTCCGGATATTTCTTGAGAAGCGGGTGCGACAAGATATCCTCAATAGAGATACGGTCTTGCGGATTAACTTGAAGCATTCTCGTAATCAAATCCTTTGCTTCAGAGGACAATTCTCTGGGCATAATGAACTTTCCATTTTGGACTTTCAAGAGTAACTTTCTGATGTTTTCGTCATCGAACGGTAGGTGACCCGTAAGTAAAGCGAACAAGATGATTCCGCAGGACCAAATATCGGAAGGAGCACCGTGGTAAGTCTTGCCTGCCACAATTTCTGGCGAAGCATAATGAGGCGAGCCACAAGAAGTCTCCAAAAGCTTTTTGTCCACCTCCAACGCAGCCATTCCAAAGTCGGCGATTTTGATGTTTTTGTTGAAGTCGAGAAGCAAGTTTTCAGGCTTCAAGTCACGGTGACAGATGTTGAACTGATGCAAGTAGCCAATGCCATGGATAATTTGCTTGAAGTAAGACATTGCCTCGAACTCCAGCAAACGCCCTTTCTTGATCAAGTAGTCGAACAACTCACCTCCTTCGATATACTCAAGGATCAAGTACAAGTCATTTTTGTTTTCCCAAACGTCATAAAGACCCATTATATTTGGATGCGATATGAGTTTCATGATGATTATTTCTCGCTCAATCCCGTACGGGAGACGAGTAGCGTCATGGTTCTTATACTTTGGGTTCTCGATCTTCTTGAAGTTCAGTTTAGGAACAATCTTGACGGCGGCTAACTTACCTGTGTGCACATTTTTGGCGAGGCGGACTCTACCAGTGGAGCCCCGGCCCAAAGTACGGCCGAGTTTCCAAGGTCCGATTTTGTTTTGAGCTCTTCGTTTCTTAGCCGAGTTGTTTGTGTTCGTGGAGATCTGCGACAAACGCTTGGTGGCGTTGGTGACCGACTGCACGACCTTGTCGACGTTTGATAGCAGTGACGACGTGTCGAGAATGTCCGTTTGTGGTTGATGAGATACAGTAGCCATCGAGATCAGGGGTGAAATTTAGCGAGTGAATGAGGAGAATGATTTGGAACAGACTTTCTGTTATTTGGCAATGAGCTCCGGATGGTGGGATTAGGGGAACAACACGGCTGTCGCGTGGGAAGCGGACTAAATGTCGCCGGTGTTTTTCTTCAGGTGTGATTTGGGAGCCTGGAACGATATAGGGGATACAGAACCGGCAGCCGAGGAATGAGCGAATGTAGTGGGTTTTCCGGACGCGTTGCGGTGAAATCAAAGGCAGAAAAGGTGGAGCCACGGACCTTTAAAGCTAGTCTGGAGAAACAAAAGCACACGGCGTGAAGACGTGGGTCGAGTGTGAAGGTTTCGCGGGGCCAGAGAGGGCCGCCGGCAGGGGAGTAAACAAACAAAGCGTGTAGTGCAGGAGGCCACCGCGATTGCAGCAGCCAGCCCGAGGCGCCCAAAATTACGAGAAAGCAGAGGGAAAAGAGCAGATTTATATTCTCTTGAATGAGTCACGCTTTGTTTCAGGTTGGTTTTGTCCTTTGTCTTTTGGCTGGTTGAAGGCTGGCTTCCGCTGCGTGCTTAGAAAGGCTTAGACCGCGCAGTTTGGCCGTATGGAGCACGAAATTGGGGCGGGGCCAAAAGCGGCGGCGTGACGGTCAGAAGTAGAAAATGGCGGTCGATGTTCTAATTTTACGAGAGGACGAGACATTTGGGGCTATCAGTGCTTGAACAATGGAGTCCAACGGCCGTGCGACAACGCGAGCCAGATCGGAATTTGACAGGCGCAGCCCACGCCGCAATGCCTTCGGAAGAATTGATACAAAATGAGATAGACCGAATTGAAGATTGCACCATGAAAACAATAAAAGGATTTGTAGAAGCAAGCTGGTGAAGCAAAATAAAATTGCAACAAGATACAAAATCTCTTCGTTTCCTTCGAAGTTTTGACTTTCAGGTTTACATAATCAACCGTTTTAGGTGCGCAGCCGACTGCAAATTAGGTGGCAACTTCGAACCAGAAAGAAACCAGGAAGAGTTGTCACAGAACGAGCTACAGCCATTCAGAAAAGAATTTTTGAAAAATCGAAAAAGCAATCTCTGGCTGAGCACCAGTCGCCCTATTCGCACTATACCATTTCTGCACTTTATATCCGCACTACATCCACTACATCCGCACGGTACATCCATCCGCACTCATTCGCATTCGCACCCCGCCTCCCCAACTCCGCCTTTATGCTCAAGTTCAAGAACAAATTCAAATTCGGCTCGTCCGACAAGGAACCGTCGCCACAGAGCTCCACTCAGGCGTCCACCAGCACCGCACCAAAACTGCCCGCTGCTCCGTCGCTGGCCGCCTCGTCCCTCCCGGAGCTACTGAAGCTCACCATCACCGAAAACAACACCCCATCTGCCAACGGCACGCCGCCACCGCTGGCCCAGCCGTCGTCCGTGTCGCCGGCCAAGGACTCGCCCGTGCCTACCGTGTTGGCGTCTAACCCGGGCGTGCTTATCGTCAAAATATACCGCTCGCAGAACGTCAAGCTTCCCATCACCATCCGCAACGATAAGCAGATTTTGCAGGCGTTGTCGCAAAACACCAACGACGCCAACGTGTGTGCATTGTTGACGAAACGACTCTCCGACTTGTTCCGTTCCGAGACCGCCGGCGACGACTCCGCCTCCGCCCCCGAGCTTTTGGCTGGTGACGCTGCCTCCTCCTACATCCCATCAAACATCTACATTCCAAACTCCAGCGGCGAGAAAGCCGTCAAGCCGCTCCTTTATATGACCGTCGAGTTCGACAACAACATGATCATGATCGAGTCCCGCAAGGGCTGTGTGGACTCCTGTCAGTGGGACAGGGTCATGACCTTTGACGTCACCAAAATGGTGGCCCACTCGCAAACCAGCGCAAACTTCTTGAACATCAACTTGTACCTCCGCTTGCCGAACCGCTTGGTCCCCGCCCACGAGCGCCAGGAGAAGGCCAACATGTTCACTGTGAACAACTCCAACACATTTGGCGACTTGCAAATCGGCCTGATCAAGTTGCCCTTGAACTTGCGCTGCCACTCAAAGGCAGTTCGCTTGCTTGACCACGAGTACCTCAATTTCAAGACCAATTTGGATTCGCTTGATAACTTCGGCGAGATCTCCGTCAGTATCGACTTCAAGCCCCAGCTCAAGTCCCACCTCTCCATCGAAGACTTTGATTTGCTAAAAGTTATCGGCAAGGGTTCTTTCGGCAAAGTCATGCAGGTGATGAAAAAGGACACGAAGCAAATTTATGCCCTCAAGACATTGAGAAAGCATCACATTGTCTCCAGAATGGAGGTCAACCACACGCTAGCCGAGAGAACCGTTTTGGCACGCATCAACAACCCGTTCATTGTGCCGCTCAAGTTCTCGTTCCAATCACCTGAAAAGCTTTACCTTGTGTTGTCCTTCATTAACGGTGGTGAGCTCTTCTACCACTTGCAAAAATCAGGTAAGTTCTCCATGGACAGATCTCGGTTCTACATCGCCGAGTTGCTCACGGCCATCGAAAGCTTGCATGAGTTGGATGTCATTTACAGAGATTTGAAGCCCGAGAACATCTTGATCGACTACCAGGGCCACATTGCCTTGTGTGACTTCGGCTTGTGCAAGCTAAACATGACCAATGATGACAAAACCAACACTTTCTGTGGTACTCCAGAGTACTTGGCTCCAGAGCTTTTGTTGAACCAGGGCTACACGCGTAGTGTGGACTGGTGGACTTTGGGTACACTTCTATACGAGATGTTGACTGGGTTGCCTCCCTTCTACGACGACGATGTGCCAACGATGTACAAAAAGATTTTGCAAAACCAATTGAAGTTCCCCAGCTTCTTGGAGGGCACCGAGGTGGAGGACTTGTTGACTCAATTGTTGCAGAAGGACCCCAGCAAGAGATTGAGTGACCCTCGTTTGATCAAGATGCATCCGTTCTTCCAAAACATCGATTGGAAGAAACTTCTCGACAAGGGCTACGCTCCACCATTCAAGCCAACCGTCAATGGGTTCTTGGATACCTCAAACTTCGACCAGGACTTCACCAACGAGCGTCCACAAGACTCGGTCGTGGATGACTTTTTGAGTGAATCTGTCCAGAAGCAGTTTGGCGGATGGACCTACAACGGAGAGACAGTTCTTTAAGAATCGAAACGGAAGCAATTTCCAAGTTCTCAAGCAGTTGCAAAAGTGGCAGGTTTAATATGTACGAAGCTCATGCGACCGTACTGCGAAGCTCATGCAACAGATCACACGGGCAAAAAAAAAAAGGAAACTCCCGCGTATGTGCAGGCGCACCGACATCTCTTCTCGCATTACTGTTCTGAGGTGAAAGTTTCAGGCCATAGATTACATCCACACCCAGGGTTACATACGACAACAAATAGAATTACACGGGAAACCATTCGTTCTGGAAACCACCCCTATACGTCACGCATTCCTTGCATTCCCAGGTAACCCTCATAGAGTCAGGCATCATGAAGCTAGGCCACAACATGAAGCTGGGCCACAGCGCCTTACTTCGGAAGTTGTGCCAACGCCACGGCATGGCTCATGTCAGTGTCCGGACCACCACCACAGCCGCCGTCTCCTCCCGCAGCCCCAGCACCAGCTTCGCCATTGAGAAAGACCTTTCCGCATACACCTCGTTGATGGAAGAGCTTCGCAAGCCGCCACAGAAGCTCAAGGCGTACTCCGGCTTCACGGGAAAAGCCTTTGACGAGTTGGCCACGCTAGAAGACCCGGACCTTTTACGAGAAGAGGCAAAGCCGGTATCTTGGTCGTCCGCTTACGACTCAGTCACCAGGTCACCATTTGCCCGGGACGTGGTGCACTTGCAGTCGTTGTTGGACGCCTTGTTGGCCAGCAGAAACTTTTCCCGGGCGGAGAGCATTCTCCTGGCCATCTACCCGTTGTTCGACCAGCCTGAGCACTTCATGGCTTTGGTCAACAAGTACCTCGAAGCCTACGCTTTGGACGAGTCCACCACACTCCAGGACTTGCAAAAATTCCTAGAGAAATGCAGCCGGTCGTTCCACGTGCGCTCCAACGACCGCAGCCAGGCCATCTTGGTGGCCAAGGCCCTTGCGGAAAACGCCGACTACTTGTCCCTCCTCAACTTGTCCTCGCCGTATCTCACCCGCAGAGTGTTGAGGCACATCGACGTGATCAGCCCGGAGCAGCTCACCGCCATTTTCCAAAACGAGCAAATCAAAGAATCGCATGTCCCTCAGGACCTCCGGCACCTCTACAGCGAGGTCGGTGCCCACAGTGAGCCCGAACCTGAAGCCAAACCGGAGTATTTCACCCGTGACCAGGTCAGTGCCCCCACCATCGACAAGGACGCCACGACACTTAAGGCCGTGGACTCGTTCGGGCTCAAAGTCATCCGCCACACGCTTCTCGGGTTGCAAAACAGCTCCGAGCTCGACTTGTCGTCCGTGTTCCCCGACCTCGACAAGGACTTGTCACAACACCTTTTGCATAACACCGACTCCAAGAAGCGCAACTACTACGAGATCTACAAAAGTCTCAAAACCGCCGAGGAGAGGAAGAAGTTCGACGAGGCCCTTACGCTATTCAACCAGGCTCGCCAACGCGAGTTGGAGAGCAAGGGTATCGATGCTGCCCGTGAAAAGTGGAAACACGAATTCGAGAACATGCAGCAGCGGGGCACGCTCCCCTTGAGCAAGAACCTCAACGTGCAGTTGTACCAGTGGTACCTTGACATGCTTCCCTACGTGGAAGAGGAAGTGAACCTCTGCCATGCCTTGTTGAAAGACGAGGTGGACCGCTCCCAGTGGAGCCCCGAGGAGAAGAAGCAGATGAAGGACCGTGCATTCTACGCCCCATACCTCGTGTTGATCCCACCGAAAAAGTTGACCGTTATCACCGTGTTGGAGCTCTTGAAGTTGAACTCCACCGGTGGAATCATGGACGGAATGCGTGCTGCGCGGGCCGTCATCTCCGTGGGCAAAGCCATCGAGCTCGAGTACCGCTCGCAGACGTTGGTGAGCGCCGAAAAACGGTTTCTGAAGACCAAAAGCTCCAACCACTGGCGGAAATTGCTCCGCAACAAGAAGGTGGCTTCTGTCAACGACGCAGCTGAGGCTGAGTGGGATTACCCCGTGTATGCTAAGCTCGGTTCGGTGTTGACCAGCTACTTGTTGCACGTTGCCAAGGTCCCGGTCACGGGAACGGATCCCTCCACGGGTAAGAAGGTGGAGGGCAAACAACCGGCCTTCCACCACACGTACCAATTTGTGAACGGGCAACGGTTGGGTGTCATCAAATTGCACAAGAAGTTGGTTTCGCAGCTCGCAAGCAACACCATGATGAACTCGGTGCAGCCGCAGCTTCTCCCCATGTTGGTCCCTCCCATTGACTGGTCCGGACACAACACCGGAGGCTACTGCTTCACGCCCAGTGCGTTGGTGAGAATCAAGGACTCGGCCGAGACCGTGGCCTACGTCAAGGCCGCGGCTGAAAACGGCAACCTCGACGAGTTGTACAAGGGCTTGAATGTGTTGGGAAGAACGCCGTGGAGCATCAACTCCAAGGTGCTCGAGGTGATCTCTCACTACTGGAACAAGGGCGAGGAGTTCTTGGACATCCCACCCATCATTGAAGATCCCAAGTTGCCTGAGCCGCTTCCCTTCAACGCCGAGCCACTCGAAAAGGCCGAGTACCACAGAAAGATCCGCCACATCCTCAACCAAACCGCCGCTTTTCGCTCGCAAAGATGCGACACTAACTACAAGTTGGAGATTGCCCGTGCGTTTGTGGGCGAAAAGATGTTTTTCCCGCACAACGTGGACTTCAGAGGCCGGGCGTACCCATTGTCTCCGCATCTCAACCACTTGGGCAATGACTTGACCCGGTCGTTGTTCTTGTTTTGGGAGGGCCGGGAGCTCGGAGAATCAGGATTAAGATGGCTCAAGATCCACTTGGCCAACTTGTTTGGTATGGACAAGGCTCCGTTGAGCGAGAGAGTGTCCTTCGTTGACGACAACTTGGACCAGATCCGCAGAGCAGCCGAAAACCCGCTTGAGCATGAGAAGTGGTGGACCAAGGCCGAGAAGCCTTGGCAGGTCTTGAGTGTGTGCTTCGAATTGAACGAGGCCTACAAATTGACCGACCCCACCACTTTTGTCTCGCACATCCCCGTCCATCAGGACGGTACCTGCAATGGATTGCAGCACTATGCCGCTCTTGGTGGTGATGTGGAAGGTGCCAAGCAAGTCAACTTGCTTCCCGCCGAAAGACCACAAGATGTGTACAAGTTCGTTGCCGGGCTTGTGGAAAAACGGTTGGACCAGGAGGCAGAGGCTGGCAACAAGTACGCCCAGATCTTGAAGGGCAAGATCTCGCGGAAAGTCGTCAAGCAAACCGTCATGACCAACGTCTACGGTGTGACCTTTGTTGGTGCTGTTGCCCAGATCGAGAAGCAGCTTACCCATTTGTTCGAGAAGGACGAGTACGACTCGGTGCAAATCTACTCCCGGTACCTTACCGGTCTCGTCTTTGCCTCCATCCGTGAGTTGTTCGAAGGTGCACACCTCATTCAGGACTGGTTGGGAGAAGCTGCCAAGCGGATCTCGAAGTCTGTGCGTATCGATTACGAGGAAAAGAGCGCCAAGAACGCCAACAAGCCCAGCCACTTGTCGTCGGTCATTTGGACCACGCCATTGGGCTTGCCATGCGTGCAACCATACCGCACGCTGAAAAAGCAGGTGGTTTCCACCAATTTGCAAGACATCACCATCTCCGACCCGTTCGGCGCCACCCAGGTCGACGCCAGAAAGCAGCAGACCGCGTTCCCACCAAACTTCATCCACTCGCTCGACGCGACCCACATGTTGATGACCGCCTCTGCTTGCGGAGACGAGGGGCTTAGTTTCGCTTCGGTCCACGACTCGTACTGGACCCACGCCAGCAACGTTGACCAAATGAACATCAACATCAGAGAGCAGTTTGTCAAGTTGCACGAGGAGAACTTGATTGTCAAGCTCCGTGAGGAATTTGACAAGCGGTACAAGGGCTTTTTGCAAGTCGTCAGCATCCCTGGCGACCACGAGCTCGCACAGAAAATCAAGGCCGTCAGGAAGAAGATTGTCAAGGATTTGGGCCGTGCGTTGACTGTGGCCGAGGAGATTTACATCGAAAAGAAGAGACAAGAGTTGCTTGACTCGCCCGACGCCAGCGAGAACCAAATGGGCCGTGAAATGGTCACCACTGTCAGTGTCGCCGAGGGCTACAACGTGGCCGACTTTGCCGTGCCCTCGTCGAAGAGCAAGTCGTTGCAGATTTTGGTGCCGTTGACGTTCCCTGAAATCCCTGCTCGAGGCTCGCTCGACGTCCAGCTCGTCAAGGACTCGCCATACTTCTTCTCCTAAAAAGCTTGTTTACAGGCAAAACAGCATGATCAACACACACATGTATATAGTGTTGAATTGTACATAGAACATAGGGCTTATGTGACGACAATTGTAGTGTTCCTATATAATTTTCCCTTGGTGCTCGAAGTTTTCGATCAATGGTAGCAACGGGGTGAGTTCTGACCGGTCGATCAAGTTGAACTCCTTGCAAAAACTGATGAAATGAGCGAAGAACGAGTTCCAGTGTGCCTCTAGCGATAGATGCACAATCTTCTCGAAGTGGTTGTGATATATGTGGGCGAAGATCCTAAACATCTGCCTGGCTATGTTTTTGCAGTCCTTGACGAACGTTGGCGCAAATGCTCCGCCATTTCTGGTGGGAAAAACCGACTGGTCGTTGATCTTATTTGAGATCCAGGTGAGCACATACTCAATGTACTGGCATGCCGGGAGATTGACCGCTTGTCCGCTGGAATCTTTCCACACATAGTTGGTGTTTGGGCCGGCGTTCATGGTGGGATATTGTTCAGGCGTCACGTACTCCGAAATGACGCCGTAAAATTGGTTAAGGTGGCCGTACGCCTCAAAGATGTTGAGTGAGAGCCACTCACCGTAGTCCACGTATTTCGGAAGCTGCACAATCGTTTTGAAGGAGCCCTTCACCAAGGCCGTCTTGACGAACGGTTCGCTCAAGAAAAGCGGCTTTTCCCCGCTTGCACTGCTTGGAGCCTCTCGCTGAGGCAGCCGACTACGTAGCTGACGTGTTTTCTTGGTGGGAGAGGATGGTGCAAACTGGATCGCCGACTGTCTTTGTCTGGTGGGCGACGTTCTGCCTGACGCCTGGCTTCGGCGAACGGGCAGCGTCGACAGTGCCGGGGACAGGTAGAGAATGCCCGGGCTGTCGTATTCCTTCTTTGTCTTTTTGCTGGATCGGCCTAGGCCCCTGATGGTGTTGAGAAACGACATGTCGGTTCAAGCTTGTCGCGGTTTGATCAAGAAATGTAAGCTTCCAAAATTTCGGAACGAAAAGGCACGCTTTGTGTCGGATCAAATGAGGAACGGTGTGCTCGTGGATCAATGTGTATGTGAGTGCGCAGGAGTTGCGCGAGCTACACGTCGTCTGCAATATACCAAACAATGATCTATCGGCATTTCAGAAAGAAAAAAAGAGAATAAATTCATTGATATCTATTAACACTGCTTCTTTGGTTCGGAATGCCTATGGTTAAAATCTTGTAATTTCCTTTCACCTGCTCATCGACTCAACGATTTGCATATTGCTGCTGATTCTGGCAAGAAATGCGAACACTACAACCTGGACTGTATTCTCAACCATTATCTATAAACCTAGATACTCACTGAAAGTCGCCAAGTGACTCTCCCATCTTGATTTTCTGCCCAACCTCAAGATTGAATTTAAAGTTGTCTGGCGCTTCAAACACCAACACTACCGTAGAACCCAACTTGAACCCTCCAACTTCTTCACCCTTAGTCAATGGAAATCCACCCAAAAGCGAGCTGGCTCTCGTGTACGTGGCCTCGTAAACGGTGTTCTTCTTCAATCTCTTGGGCTTCTCTTTCTTCAGGGGCTCGATGAGCGAGTCACTGTCCGTTCTGAGCAAAGGTGTGTTTTCGTCCGACACAATCGACAGCGACGAGGCCCGCAGGTAAACCTCGTGTTCGTAGATGTCGTTCGTCTTCAAGTCCTTGTCGAAGTTCACCACAATACTACCGACGTTGGTGGCACCCACGGGGATCATGGAGAAAAAGCCGTACTTCCAGTAACCGAGAAGAGCCACTCTCTCGTTCAACACGAACAAACCCTGCAAAGTCTTTTGGAAAAAAGGAGCCACAGAAAACAACTCACCGATGAAGTGACGTCTCAAAGTGGTGACCCAGTTGGTGGGAGAGTGGTATCTGTGGTAGTCGCCAGGAGCCAAGTAGATGACGGCGAAGTAGAGGTTGTTGTGGCTACTGAGATTCAATTTGTCCAGCACCGAGGGGGCCAAGTCTCTGGCAACTTGCAAGTTCTTGCCGAGAGAAGGCTTCGACGTGGCCGCGGTACGGTCTCCCTCGTCCTCGAACTTCAAATCGTTCATGTGGTGGGTGCCGTCGTTCTCTCCCCCAACAATGTCATCGAGGGTATAAGAAATGCCGTTAAGGTTGGCGAACTCTTGATCTCTCTTGATCACGGCCTCGTTGGTGGCATCGTGGTCAAACTCCAACGAGTGGCTGGGCGCAGCCAAGCGTTTGGTGGACAAACCCAACAACGCATCGGTGGAGTATGTCATGCCCTTCACCTGCTCAATTTCACCGTTTTCGATGACTCCGAACTTGAGCACCTTTCCGTCAGACGGCGAAACCAACTCCGTGTCGGCGAGTGGGCGCACACCGGGCTTCAACTGGCGGTAGAAGAACTCTGAAAGGTTGCTGTAAGTGGTCAAGTCCGGTTCAGCCACTTCGTCCAAATTGACCCCAAAAAGAGTCGAGTAAAGCTTGTAAGAGGGGCTTCTCAACCATGTGGGCAAATTGATGCTGTTCACTTGGCCCCACAACCGCGACATGGTCTTCAAGGGGAGAGTGGAGTACACGTACAACTGCCATGACTGTGGCTTGATGGTGTACTGGCTGAAAGGCTCTCCGTCCTCGTCGTCTTCTTCCGACAAACGACGCTCGTACATAATCTTGGCAGCCACACCACCCAAGACAACGGAAAGCGAGGTCAACGTCCACCAGCGGACGAAACGACGACGCTCACGTCTGTTTTTCCGAGCCTCTGCAGAGAAGAATCTCTTGTGAAGGTTCTTAGTCTTGTTTTTGAGTTTCACGGGAGCCGTGGCAAAGCCTCTCTGCCAGCCGGGCATGCCAATCAAACGGTTGTTTTTCGTCCAGCTGGAGTAGTAAAACACACTCTTCTTGGGACGAGGGAACCGGGCCAAACTGCCACCTCTGTACCCGCTCCAAAACCGCTTCTTTTTGCTGGGCACATCGTGCACGTGTCTCTGGAAATCGATTTCGGCAACGTTGGACGCCCGGGAAAGGGGCTGCGAGATGTTCATGAACTGTGGACCATAAACGAACGGGGAATGGGGATACATTTTCCGCCTCATGATGGACGTGTCACCATGGAACAACCGGGGTCTGTAAACCATCGTGATATCTTCAAACGCGATAAAAACACCTACGGTTAGCGGCAATCAACGAAGGATAGTTTTTATGGGGAGGAATTCCTGCGGAGGAAGATAGTGGTTTATATACTAGATGCGTTTGAAGTATGTATATATGTACATAATTTTCGCATTTTTTCTGGTGCGCCTTGAAACTGGTGTGGTTACGGCAAAATCTATTTTAATGAGAATTGGCTATAAGGAGCTGATTTATCTGAGTTACTTTACTTAAATCTTCTTTTTGGATTGCGTTTCCAATTTGTTTTCGTATGTGCTCTTTGTTTACTCTGGTCTCGTGTGAAATGCATGTGAAATCGCACTGGACCAGTTCGCGGTCCGTTTCGATATTGGTCCGCGACCTAAACCTTATATGATGCAGGGAGATCTGATAAATATGTACGCGTGATCTATAGCCAAAAACACCACAATGTGAACTTTTGAACTCAGGGCCATCATCCTGTTCTTGCAAAATCCAACATTGCTTGCTTCAATTGCTCAACGAAACCGGCCTCCAAATAGTAGAATTCATCATTGAGAAGGCGGTCTGTGTATGCAAACAAAAGACGAAGATTCCAGATGTCGTCGATGGTCTCGGGGCTTTTCGCCTTGAGACTTAGCTCAAGACTGCTGTCAACAATATTGAAAATCGAGAGCCCCGAGCTCATAGACGTGCTTCCATCCTCAGCAGCGGCGCTGTTCTCATGGAGATACGCCTCTTTGATGAACAGATCTATCGGGGTCATCAAATTTGTCTTCAAGAGCTTGATCAAGTCATCATCCACTTTCTTTTCACCGTTTGCGACTTGAAGAGCCATGCTTCGATTTTCCAAAAGGGTGGACACAGAAGCTTTAAGCATCTCGTAGTTGCGTTTCTTCAACACATGAATCGTGAGCGACTTCTGAAATTTTTCGAGATACTCAGAGTTGACCAGAAAGTCAATGGTAACATTGAAATGCTCCTTCGACTTTACCTCAATAGAGAGTATTTGATGCATGTTCGATAGCAAGAGAGGCGAGTGAGCCTCCTTTGTTTTACCATTTTTGTAGCTGATTTTCACGGGAACCTTGACGGGACTACCATCCTTCACATCACGAACGACGAGGCAGCGAGGTTCAACAGACAATGCCCAAAAGTGTCTCAAAGCCTGAAGGTGCACTTCATGCTCGTTGTGTTCGTTAGGAAACAAGGGATACAACGACACCACCAATGCAGCTATTGCGAAGTTGGAGTCTGCAAATCCGTATTGACTTCCGCCCAAGAACAATATACCCAACGCCATGCTGAAAGCCATGTGGCTCCCAAAATCAACAGTTTTGGTGATACGACCGTGGAGCACTCTCAATCTTCTGAAGACTTCCAAGTCTCCACTGCCAGACATGACAATGGAAACGCTCAATGCTAATGAGTTCTGTAGCTGACAAGCGCTACTCGATGCTATTTTCTGATCATAGCTGCTTGTTGGCGCGGAGCAAATAGCCATTACAATATCCAAGTAGTTCAAGAGTGTATCTCTGGCTTGAACATTCTGCGTGGATGCAAATTTGATGGCGAGTGACAAACACGTACCGTTGAGAATGTTGAAAAGAGCGATTTGATCGCTATCCAAACTCTTGATATTGTGAATATCGTGCTTCTGCCTCAAAACTTCCGGAATCTCTGACTCAACCCACTTTCGAGTGCTTTTGATGTTATCCCAAAGAATCAAATTCTTGGAGAGACACCTCAAGAGCAAAAGGTCAGGTCTGATGTAGTCAAGTAATTGCTCTGACATTGGAATTTGCAATTTGTTGGCAATGATCTCATTTTTTGTCTTCATGTAAATGAAACCCAAAGCTAGTATGGCACCGGATCCAGACTTGTCAGACTCGAACATTGTATGAGAATCTTTCATGGCAACAGCGAATGATAGTAACCTGTCCACGACACCAGTGTCATTCAAGCCTCGAAGATCATCGCCTTTGCCCAAGTTGATAAAACCCAAAGCAATTCCCGCAGCCAATCGGTAACTTTCTTGCTCCTCATGATCGTCAACGTGAGACAGGTAGCTGCTGAATTGGGATAGCAAAATCTCGCTCATACGCCGATGCTGGGTCTCCAAGTACAAAAGACCAATTCCAATGAGGCCCGCAGACTGGACAACTGTGGGAACATTCAAGTCATTAGCACCCTGGGGTAGCAAAGCAACAGCATGGACAGACAAGACCTTCGTAAGTTTGTTGTCCATCGAGCCTCGAAGACTTGCTGCCATACCAATTAGAAGACCGACACTAGTCAAAGGATGTTTTGGACCCAAGTAATTGTAAATATGCCACTCTTCTAATCTCCTGAGGTGACCATTCAAGCCGAGCCCAAGTAAAAACCCGGCATGCTGAGCGTTGTTTTCTGCTGGTTTGTTGAAAATGACCCAACTACCCTGGATACCGGTCGATTCGGGACTGATGCTGAGGCCCGAGGACACACCATTGTGAAAATGCCCCCATTCAGTGATTCTAGAATTCAAAGATCCTTCTTCCAACACGATTGTTGACATTGAAGGTGCAACAAGGGTGTTAAGATTGAACTTGGGTATGGGGAACTTCTCAGTGAGCAATGGCACTCTACCTCCATAGAATAAAGCCGCTCTTCCAAGCGGGATGGTAAGAGTACGTAGCGCAACCATCGCTGCAATCTCTCTCTTCATGATCGTCAAGTCATATTCGCTTGTGTTTTCACTTGCTACGAGAGTAGCGGTCTGAACGCGAGTTTGATGCAAAAGACTCGTGATCTCGAAATACCTTCTATCTTTGTCAAAGATGAGTTTCGTGACCTTGATGCGGTCCGCTTCGGATTGACCATCCCATGCGAGAACCGTGTCGGGTTTTGCGAGAATTGAGGCCACAACTGAGTTTGCATCATTAACTCCATAGGAAGCAGGCGTGTATGAAGACGACTTGTCGAATCCATGTGCCTCCGACTGCAAAAGCATCGAGAGGTCGCGCCGACCGACTAGGTCAAGGATTGCGTTATTCCACTCGAAGTTTGGATGTTCTTGACACGCCAGCAAGCAGTTTTTTAGTGGTACCGCTATTCCCGGAGGAAAAGTGTCAAGGTCGCTTGAGCTGAGGCCGAAATCAGTCATAGTCTTCACCACCTCGTTGGGTCCAGCCCGCGCAGAGGAGAACAACTTGAAAATTTCCGTGACAAAGCATATTCTGGGTGTGATGCTGCGGTTGACGTCATCACTTTCTTCAACAAGTTGAGAAAACTGAAGAAATTGGAGGTTTTTAGACTCGAACAACGATATCAAGTACTCGAATATGTTGGGAGGCTGATAGACCAAAAGCACCAGCAAGAGCTTGACAGATGTATCGATGTACTGATGGTCAATCATGTAGTAGGATGTCCACTGGTCCAGCCAGCCCATCCATGCTGTGAGTTGGGTGAGTAGAGTGCCCAACTTATTCAAGGAACCTTTGGCTAGGTAATCTAGTCTTGTTTCCTCATAAATGAGATGCAAAGACACAACAATGTAAGGCAAAAGATCATAGAATGAGTAGTCGATGTTGAACTCTCGATGGAGCACTCTTGCGTTTGGAATCAACTTCGTGATTTCGTTGTCAACGCTAGCAGACTCTTTCGCATCTTCAAACGGGTAGATCAAAGAAAGAAGGGTCATGACATAAGCATTCCATTCATCTTTCAGGTCTTCAAGCATAAGCGCAGCCCTCCAAATGACCCACACGTTCTCGCTAATTTTTGAGCCTGAGAGGTACTTCCAAGCCTTCAAACAGGTGGATACCAACCCATTTTGAGGCTCGAGCACCAAGTTGATGTAGAAGGTTTTTCGAGATTCCAAGCCGCTTCTCAATGCAACAAGATTATCAAAGGTATCCGCTATAGCTGAAATGGGTGGCAAGCGGCCTGACAACGTGACAGGAGGAGATTTAAGTCCGAGGATAGGATGGGCTAGGTGGAGTGAAGCGTCGTTTTCAAGCACAACTAGCCAACCTGGGAACTCGGGATGGTCCAAAGCCATCACGTGCTGGGCATTAAACTCGAGGGTACTTTCCACATGGGCTTGGCTGGTGGCGGCGAGTCTGTAGATGTAGACCGAGACGGTGCCCAGGCTTCTGTTACTGACGACTATAGCCTCTTTGTCGTCACATACCACACAGCAGACCGACAAGTGCAGGCGGCGTGCTTTGACGGAGAAAGTGTCAATCTTTGTCCAGATCATGTCCTTACGGACCGCGCCCAACTCCATAACGTTCATGTTCGAATTGGGTTTCGCCAGTTCCGAGAAGCCAGACTCAGACCCCATTCGGGCCATGGAAGACACACCTGAAAGCAACGTACTGGTGCGTTTTTTGTCCATGTTGAGCGAGATGGACTGCTGGGCGGTAAATGGGGGAAGAATCGCGTCGTAGAGCTCGTCTTCCAACATGCGGGACGGGTTTGGCGTGGAGGCAGGCAGGTGTTTCCGTCTGCGATTGGATGAGGCCAAGATGTTGTGGCGGATGGAGGACTTGACATGATAGACGTTCAACGTACGCAGCCGCGAGTTGAAAGACACGCATAGCGACCGTGTTTTGTTCAAGCCTTTGGTCGGGAAGTAAAGTATGGACTCTGTAGAGTTGACCACAGACGTGGAAGACGTGGTCACGACGCGGAGATCGCCAATGGGATCCACCAACGTGAAGAAACGGTACGATAGAAGCGATCCAGGCGCGTAAGTCTTGAGCAGGTCGTGTTCACGCTCGAGCAACAAGCCTGAATCGAAGGCGTGGACGGACCGGACTGGGAACGGGATGCTGACAATGTGGCTGTTGCCGTGAGCGTAATACACGTGGGCCGAGTTCTTCAACACCACCACCAAGGCATTGGTGCTTTGCTCTGCTCCATTCTGGAAACTAGTGTATGTGGCGCACACAATGTCTTCCTCGAAGGTTAGTTTTCGATTCACCAAGGCGCCGTGTACTACCACCACTTCTCGAGGAAGCACGAGGAGCTTGCGGCGCCCGGCAAACAAGAGCACTTTATGTTTTGGATACTCCGGGAACTGGATGTCCCGGGAGATATCGATGGCGGGCAGCCTAAGCATGAGTAGTTGGAGTCGCGATGTTACACTGTTGATGCAATGTTGATGCAATGTATACAGATTGATGCACAGGCAAAATGACAAATGAACAATAATTTTTTGGATCTTTTAGAATTTGAATATTTAGTATCCAATTGTACAACGGCCTACACTCTTGTTTAAATCAAACATCATACTATTTACATGGGCGAGTGGCTTACTCAATGATTCTGGTGACCATGCCGGTACCGACAGTCTTACCACCCTCTCTGATGTTGAAACGCTGGTTGAGCTCCAAAGGAGTCTTTCTCACCAACTCGATTTCCATCTCCACGTTGTCACCTGGAGACACCATGGCCGAGTGGTCAGCGCCCTCGGGGAATCTCATGGTACCAGTGACATCGGTGGTTCTGATGAACAATTGGGGCTTGTAGTTCTCACCGAAAGGCGAGTGACGGCCACCTTCTTCCTTGGACAAGATGTACAACGAGGCCAAGATCTTCTTGTGCGAGGTGACGGTGCCGCTCTTGGCCAACACCATACCACGGGTAACGTCGTCTCTCTTGACACCTCTCAACAAAATACCAGCGTTGTCACCGGCCACGGCGGCGTCCAACTCCTTCTTGAACATCTCGATACCGGTGACAGTGGTCTTGAACGACTTGTCGAAGTCACCGACAATCTCAATCTCCTCACCCTTCTTCAAGCTGCCTCTCTCGACTCTACCGGTGACAACAGTGCCTCTACCGGAGATAGAGAACACACCCTCGACAGGCATCAAGAAGGGCTGCTCAAGGTCTCTGACTGGGGTTGGAATGTACTCGTCAATGGACTCCATCAACTTAGTGATGGCCTCCTCACCGATGGCTGGCTCTCTGCCTTCCAAAGCACACAAAGCAGAGCCCATGATCACAGGGGCGTTGTCACCGTCGAAGCCGTACTCGGACAACAACTCTCTCATCTCCATCTCGACCAACTCCAACATCTCGGGGTCGTCAATGGTGTCGACCTTGTTGACAAACACAACCAAGTGCTGCACACCAACTTGTCTGGCCAACAACAAGTGCTCTCTGGTCTGAGGCATCTGACCGTCGGTAGCGGCAACAACGATGATGGCACCGTCCATCTGGGCGGCACCGGTAATCATGTTCTTGATGTAATCGGCGTGACCGGGACAGTCAACGTGGGCATAGTGTCTGTTGTCGGTCTCGTACTCGACGTGGGCGGTGGAGATGGTGATACCTCTGGCTCTCTCCTCAGGGGCCTTGTCAATGGAGCTGTAGTCCAAGAAGTTGGCGCCACCCTTTTCGGCGAGGACCTTGGTGATGGCGGCGGTCAAGGTGGTTTTACCGTGGTCGACGTGGCCAATGGTACCAATGTTGACGTGGGGCTTAGAACGGTTGAACACAGCGTAGGATCTGGCGAGAGGCTTGGCCAATTGCAAGCCTCCGACACGAACCGGAGCGAAGCGGCTGAGAACTCTGATCATTGGGAAAAGACGGTTGTTCGTGGAAAAAATTTTCGGGTTTTTCTCGCGGTGGTGCACTGTATGCAAGGTGTAGGCAAGGTATGAGGGAACTTACGATAATTAATTGTACATTTTGTAATAATAAAAGGTAAGAATTTGGGTAAGTAAATTGCCAGCAATTACGATAAGTTATCCTTACATGGAGCTACGTTTGGCAAAAATAAAAATTCAGCAAACCAAAGTACCTGCGATCCCCGGTTTTAGTTGCCACTCACAATGTTATAAAACCCCATGCCTTACACCTCCCACGCCTCTCTTTAAAATTGTATTTCCTTCTTATGATTATTTTCTTTTAGGTTGACTCTTCCGTGTTCTCCTCGATGATCCGGGCCACCTCGGCCCGCTCCAAGTCAGTGTACCCACTAAAGTACTCGTAGTAGATGCAAAGAGCCAAGAGTGTTCCTTGCAAGACAGCAGCGGTGAGATACGACATCCACGAGCTCCAATGCGAGCCTTTGGTGAAAAACAATGTGGCCGTGAACACAAACCCGCCAGGGGTCTGGATACACATCATGCCAATGGACAACGTGCCAGGGTGTTTGAGTCTGTACGTGGTGAGAATCTGCGGCACGTACTTGATCACCGTCAAGAGGGTCGACATCAAGCCGTTGAATTGAGCCAACACGAGCAACGTGGGTCTGTTGGTGCTGAAGGCTATCACAATCTGGACCAATGAGAGCACTGTGTGGGCCACCACCACATGCGAGACCTTGACGATTCTGGCGAACTCCTCCTTGTCCTGCTTGACGGAGTTACGGGTCCACATGAGCACAAGCACCAAAATCATGATGGCACACGTGCACTGGAGGCCAATCTGGCAAAGATTGAGTTGGGAATTGATACAGTTGAACAAGGTCAAAGCGCCGATACGGCAGCAGTACCGAGCCCGGGAACTGATCATAATGATATTGGTGAAGGTGAAAATCAGCGAACACGACCCAAGCAAGAGGAAGTTGACCGAGAGTCCTTCAGAAGTCTTTCTCTGGTAAATCCGGTGGTACTGGGGGAGGTAACTAACAAAGATGCCTCCGGTGATGAGCACCGAAAGAATGAAATTGGCCAAGGATGCACCATCGTACACTGTGCAGAAGTTCTCGGGGGCCGAACTGTCTGTCATGATAGGTAGTTGTAGTGAGTGTTCCCCGCATACAGTCTGATAAGGTGCGAGTGGAGCGAACTGGTAGGACCAACGAAGCGGAAGAAAAGTGGAAATACTACCAAAAAATACAGATAATACAGGATAAAATTTTCATCATTCATCATTTAGAGACCCGGATAGGGACTTTCACGGGCAACGTGTCTCCGTTGCCCATCTTGAACTCCACCAAGAGGTAGTAGTACCGACAGACAATACAGCTCTGGAATGAGGGCACTAAGCTCAAGGCCCCTCTCAAAATGTCCTCAGACAGGGATTTCGTGTTTTTCACAAACAAGCTTTGGAAGTCGGCCGTGATGTCGAACGCCTTCTCGTACGACCCAGGCTTATTGGGCTTCTCTTCCCATTGTGCCATGCCTCCTGAACTTTTAATCGACACATTGTCCAACTTCAAGGAGTTGGTCTTGACTTCAAGATTGGCCAAGCACTTGATGTCCATGATCGTTTGCAGATTGAGTCCCAATGCACTCATGCCATGTCTCTCTATAAGCGGTGTGAGCTGGCTAAGAAAGGTGTTGAACGGCGCAATCACCACTCTTTCGATGCCGTCATTGGAAGCCAATGTATTGCCAAACTTCATGTCGCGGGAGAATTCCAATGGGATCGGATATTTCTTCGATCTTACCGTGCACACCACGACTTTCACAGAAGCGGAACGAACTTCAGGTGGCTTGTTTTTCGGCTCAGAATTGAGGAATTCAAGCACTATCGGTACACTGACCTTGGACGACTTATTTGTGTCGAAGTCCACCAGGGGGCGTAGAGTGTAAGGCTCAACATATCTCACAATCCGCTCACTTTTGGGTAAAACTGCTTTGAGCATTCCGACGACTTTTGGGGGCAGAGCCAAGGTCTTGCGCTTATAAGGTAGAAAAACCTCGTAAGCGTCACTCCTGCTCAGATCACCTGCGCTTCTTTCTCCATTAGAGTAAACATGCTTGCGGATAGATTCACGTCTGGAGACCACAGCAGAAGGCCCTTCGTCTAGGGACCTGCCTCGCTCGATGAAGTTTTTGACATCTTTGACAAACGAGTCAAATTGCTTCTTCATAATGATGTCTTCCTCTTCAGCGTCCATGGAAGGAATCTCCCTAGGAGTCACGCGGATAGGTGCACCTGCCTCCTTGACAATAATGAATTCATCCTTCAGGCTGTCGTCGGCGGTACTATAATGAGAAAGCTTGCTGACAACCCGCGCCTCCACGTTGTAACTGATCGAAGTATCAGGAAAGCTGAAGTCACGAACCAATATATTGGAAGGGGTAGAAGGCCGTTTTGGCATCGGGCTTTTGGGCCTGCTTGGAGCACCGGCACCTCCCACAGAGAACTTAGCCGGCTCTGGCTTGGCCGGCGTTTCTCTCATTTTCCTGAGCCGTTGCAAAAAAGTCGACTTGTCCAAGCCCAACGTAGGCAAAAGGTAGCAGTGATTGCCAATCTGATGGGTCTCACAGGCACATTCCAACAACTTTTCAGGAATTGTGAAGTTGAAAAACTTCTTGTACACCATGCCCGGCTCGATTTTCTGCTCCACGGGAAGGTGCAAGTTGCTGCCGTCCACCGGATCTATCAACAGGGACAGTTTGTTGGACACACCATCGTCAGACTCCTCGAAATACGCTGGAGTCCAGGAGGCATTGTAGTCGAACATATTGAGGAACTTGTAAAAAACAATGGGCTTAGAGCTGGCGCTTTCGTCCTCGCTGTTGACGGAAACCCGGCCCTCAAACACCACCGAGAACATGTCGAAGAGAAGCGGCTTCGAATGCGTGTTCACCACCTTCACAAAGCCGTGGAAGGAGTCTCCCTGCAGAAACTCTACCGCCAGGGGGTCGTAAATGTCGGGGTTCCGGCCACGGACTCCGGGTGACTTGGTGAAAGTGATGTCAATCTTGAGCTTATCGGCCAATGGCTTGTTGAACGCCGCGAGCCGCTTCAAGCGGTGGGTATTCGCCAAGATGGTTTTCTCCCACCGGGCAGCCTGGTTCTGGGCACTGCCGGTGTGGCTGGCGGAGAAATAGTCCTCTCCAGAATCCGACGAACCAGGTGTAGAGACCTCGTAAGTAGGAGGGTCATCGTGGAAATCTTCTGACAGTGGGTCAATGTCTTTGGAAAACGTCGAGCCATAGAGCTGGTACGAGGGGAGAATGTTCCATATCGGCACGTCCTCAAAACCAGGCGAAACCAACGGGTGGAGCTGGGGCGATGGGGAACTGCCAGGATTGGAGATGGAGGGGAGATTTGCCTCGAGGTCCAATCTGAAGGCCAGAGGCGGGCTGCGCGAGCCCTTCTGGAAGATACCCATGTACTTCAGAGGCGGCTGAAGAAATCGGGGTGTGGAGAAAAATGGCGGAACGCAGAGTGCTTATATACGCTTCCCCGCCAGTGCGCATCGGAATTAGACAGGTGTGTCAACGGCTCTTTAGTGAAACGTTCTATTGGCGAAGTCGATAGCATTTACTTTCTTTCATATTTATATATTTTTGTACTCTTTCATTTTTCATGTTTAGCCTTCGCCAATATTCTATTGTTAATTTTGAATACTTGGGGCTGCACGGGGCGTCGCCGAGAACGGGCAGTGTATGCGGCATCCTGCGTTAAAGTGACAGGAAACGGAATTGAGTGCCCAAATGAAAACGCCTCAAAAAAAGAGTGAATCTGCTGAACTTTGGACACTTTACTTTTCGGCAGTTCAGTGTATTCATGGAAATAAGTTCCAATATCACAAACGGTCTCGGCTTAGATTCTGCCGTATCATGAGTTGTCACGAAGCCAGGTCGAAATGAGCTTCTAAATTCAACTTCCAAGAAACCCAAATAGCTCTTTTCATTCATCTTTATCATTTCAACAGAATAAAAAATTGACGTTTCACCATCATCATCTCTGGTCCTGGTCCTCACTCTCCTAAGTTGCAACTCACCCGCGCACCGCGTTAACATCGCGTACTTCTCACCACGCTGACGTCGCTCTCATGTCCTCATTGTGGGCCGTTCAGGCTGCCAAAAACAGCAAGCGAGCCGAGCCCGTGCTGGGTACTTCCCGGTTCATCTCAGCCGAGATGAAGAACAACCTTCTGGTTTCTCGAGATGGCATCCAAACGCTCAATACCCAGCTCCACACGTACATGCTGGGACTCAACTCCGTGGTCGACTCGCTCAACAGCGGTGCCTCATATACTACATTACTGGAACAACTCCTGGATCTTATAATACCGCAAGAAGTCCCTGCCGTTGAGGACTCATCTCGGAGCTATTCCGCTCTACTAAAAAGCGAGCTTGACCTATCAGATGGCTCGAGACCAGAACTCAACCTCAGCCGGGGCGAGCGCATCCCAAAGCTTGACATTCTATCAGCTTCGGAACCGATCTCGAGGTCAGGGTCTGCGGACTCCCACACTGGCGATGAGCAGCCTATCCCCCTAGATTCTGGCAAGCCAAACAGGGCGGCTGAACCAAGTGGCCCAAGTATCGAGAAAGCCGAGACACCTGCGTTTGAAAGCGATAAGCTAGAAGATAATGGCGCTGAAGCCGATGCTCTTGAGGAGAGTGAGCCAGAAAACGTTCCACTTCCGACTGAGCCTGAGCGTGAACCCATTAAAGTCAAGTTGGAACCTGCGGTTTTCATCAAAAAAGAAGCCCGTGACAGCGGCATCTTTCCTGATTCGAAAATTTCGGCTCAAAGCCCGTCTACGTTCCCCATGTCTTCCACTCCCAGGCAAAACTCGCCTAAGCAGAACAACACACTACCTAAAAACCCAACGGGCCACGAGGAAGAGCCAACTGCACTAACTCCCATCCGAGTGCCACCCGCTGCTGCTCCCACGACATCCCCAAATGTTGATCTTTCGTTCATTCCCATCGCCAATTCCATCAATCCAAAGAAGTTTGATGCTCAGCCGGATGATTCAGAACCCGATGAACAATCGGATAACTCTTTTCAAGCTATCAGCACTGCCATCAGGAAAAGCTTTGCAGGCAAACTTTCCATGGGCAACATAAACAGTGCTACACCCTTGTACAAAGAGAAGGTTCGTGATCAGGCTGAAACAAAGAAGGGCTCTTCCCCTACAACGGATAGAACTAGCTCAATTAAAGTCAAAATCGAGCAAACAGACTCGGTACGCAAGAAGTCCATTGCAACTTCTCGCCCGAGGTCTTTCCATCAATCTTCGAAGCGATCATCGATCTTTGTCAATCTTCCCAGTCGAGAGCCCATTTCATTCCAGAGCAACAAGCGAAAAAGCGTGAAGGTGGGCAACGGGAAAGAAGCTGCTAACCCGTCAACAATTAAAAAGGCGTCAGCTAAGCCCAGTGATCTAACGCCTCAACGGGCCGATTTGAGAAAGGCGGAATCATCGAAAACCGACGAGGCAAAACTGTCATTTTCCAACGACGCCAAGCCTGCTTCATCCGCAACCACTATACCGCGTTTGTTTGCCGACAACCCATTTTTCAGTAAACCTAGAGATTCAACTGTTGCTGCAGAGAAATCATCTCAGAGGCCGTCGAAGGTCACCAAACCTGGGCGTACGTCTGTTAATTCCAATGCGGCATTGGCTGAGAAGTTGAGAAAACATACCACTACAGCAGCAGGATCACCAGTGAGGTCATTTACCAACATAGCACCCCCTGCTGCTGGAAAGCTTTCCAGAGGCAGGTCAAGATCACCAGTCAGGCCATTAAGCTCCTCCAGTGCAATGAGTTCTCGCTCTCCAACAAAATACAGTCATCGTGCTGACGAAACCGCATTCAAAGATTCTCCCACGGACTACCTGGGAACAAGGACTAATGTGACTGAAAACGGAAAGCTGGATTTGATCCTGCGTCTCATGGCACCAACGAGCTCTAGCGCAGCTAAAGGTCTCAAGACTCCGCAATCAAAAGAGAATGTTTTGAGAAATCGATTTTTGACTACTACACTCAATCCTGAAAAGCCTCCCGCTTTTGGCAACTCATCGAGCGCTCAGGAAAATGGTCATTTGGAGTCATCCAGAAGTATCATTCCCGACTTGAAGAGACGCGAGAGCCAGGCTAAGCCTGTGACGCAAGCTCCTCGCAAATTTGAGAGTCACTCGAGACCCAAGCAGAAGATCACGCTTTCGCTTAGTCATAAGCTAGACGTCAAAGCCAACACCGATTTACGTGCAACGTCAAGAGTCACAACTAGTCCGAAGAAAAGAGAGCGGACGCTTCCTGGGAAGCCGCCTTCTACAGGCTTCGAGAGAACGAAACGCCCCGTGGAATCATTCGACTCAAATGTTGCTCCTCGAAAAAGGGCCGCGGGAAACGCTGTGCCATTGCCAGCTGCTGCCCGGGGCAAGTTCACAAAAGAGCAGAAGCACGACAAAGATCAACCTTCCAGGGTATTAAAAGAGTATGCGACACCTGCTAGACCTGGCATGAGAAAGTCAAAGTCGCTTGTGGCCATGGGAGGCTCAATGAGTCCAGGAATAGCACCGGATGCACTTCCTGAGATTCCTTCCGATGACGACGTGTTGCGGCGCACCAAGTACATCAAAAGCTGGGCTGAAACGCCTGAAATTCTTCGCACAATGAAAGAGAAGCAGGCGCTAGATCCAGTCAGCGTCTTTGGTGAGGTACCTGTTCTCCGCATGGAGGAGGTGTTCGAAAGGGTTGCGCCCGGAAAAAATTCTAATAACGGCTGATCCTGCTACTTGGTGTCCCTAATATGTACATATTCTATACCAATCTCTTCTTCAATGCATCTTCCTTCTTCCACTTCGACAACCACTCCGGCGAATCCGTCTTTGGCAAAACGTAGAGTCTGAGCCCGTTGTCGAACAACGGAGCTTTTCCAGCATCAGCCATCAAGGCACCATTGATGGTGGCCTTTTTTCCGACCTTGACCAAGCCACCTGGTACAGTTTCCATGTAGCACTCCAAGGACTTCAACGTAAAGTTTTTGCGTTTGGGGTCCTCGAACCAAGACTGTGGCCGATCAAGAACCACGCTCAAGATCTCTGTGGGTGTGGAAAGTTCACTGATCTCGGCAACGAAATCGAACTCGTCAAGCGTAGGGTAGATGATCATGGCAGGGAAGATGAGCTGCGAGTCGTAAGCAGCAGGGTCTTCCAAGCGCAATTTGGCGTTTTCCAAAAGCTCCGGTGGGCGAGACGACTTGATGACCTTGACGTTTCTCAACTTGAGCGCATTGTTCAACACTGTCTGTTCTAGCTGCTTTTGCTGGGCAGCCTGCTCCTTTCTGAGCTGAGCTTCGTGGATCTTGGCCTCCTTATCCGTGATGCTCTTCATCGTATCGAGGATGGCCTTGTTCTCGGGATCTTTGGTCAAGCCGTACTGCAAGATCTGCTTGGCCTCGTCGTATCTCTCCACCATGAAGAATGCCTTGCCTGCCCGGTAGCACGCCTTCACATTATTCTCGTCAATCATCAATGCCTTTTTGCAGTCCTCAATGCAACGGCGGTAGTTTTTCAACTCAAGGTTGCACGCGGCACGGTTCACATACAAGGCCACATTGATGGCATCAATGCCACACTCCACATCGAGACCCTGAGTGTAGTATTGCACTGCGTTCTTGTACTGCTTGGCCTTGAAACTGTCGTTGCCCTGGTTCTTGAAGTTGGTGGCAATTTCGTCGGGCTCTCCCTCGTATGCCAAGCTCTTCAACGCTTCAAGATGGATGTTTTCGCCGCCCTGGCCGTCGGTCTCGTCCAACTCGTTCATGAAAAATGGCAACCGGTTCATCTCGTCCAAGATCTCATCGGCGGACTTTTGCGCAAGCTCGGAGAGCTGCGGGGGTAGGTCTGGTTGGCCCGGCTTAGGGATGTATCTTTGCCTCTCCCAGGCTGAGATCAATTTGTCCTCGGCACTTTGTTCGTTGGAGCTCATCTAGTAGTTGGTAGCTGTGCGAAGGCATCGCACTGATGACATAATACGGTGCGATGGCAGATAAGATCGATCTTAGCACCTACTCATTTGCGACTTGAGAAATGGTTGAATTTTTTTAATTATGCTTTGGTCTATTTATTGTGAGTGCTAACACACAACCTCTAATGGAACGTGGACTGCTTGCACGGACCCGTTCTTGTATCTCACCAGAACACGGATAAAGTAGAAGCGGGTCATCAAGCAAGACTGGAAATTGGGCACGAGACACAAGGTGTCGAACGCAGATTGTCCCTTTGGCACTTCGGGGCCACCCTTCAAGTGGCAGCTGTTCAAGTCCATGTCGAGCTCGACTTGCTTCACGTAGCAGTTTTCTCTCGTAGGCGATTTTTGCCAGGGCACGGCTGTTATGTTTTTGAATCTACCCATGCTTTTGTCTCCAACCGTGCTTAGGGTGACGTCAGGAATGGCCAAGTTGATCTTTTTCGTCTGCAACATGGCCATGCTCTTGATGTCTTTGAACAACTGAGTCTCCACGCGGAACTGCTCGTTGTCCAAGCCAATGTCCTTCATTAAGGACACGAGTTTTTGGTAGCACTCGTTGAAAGGCTTGATCACGAGAGAATCAAACGAGTCCATGTCCTCAATCTTCTTGAGGCCCGTGTCATCGACATATTCTTCGAGGTAGCACATGTCGTGATTGAGCTCCACGGGAAGATAATGTTTCTTCGATCTAATTGTCAACACGAGCAACTCGCAATTGAGAAGCTTGACTTCGGGAGGCGCAGATTTGGTGCCCAGGTCGCTGAGATATGTGAGTTCGATTGGAACCCGGAGCTTCGTGTTGTAAGCTTGAAGCGGGTTTCTGTATGCAAGTGGGGGAACGTAGGCCAATCTCAAAGTCGACTTGGGAGTAGACAAACTCACGGTTCCCACCGAGTCGCCGAAGCCTGTGAGCGTCTTTTTTCTATAGGCACTCGTATGCTGATAGAGTCTCTCCTGTTTGAGAGACAAGCCCTTGGTGTGGGACGATGTGGGGCTAATGTAGAGGTTCCTCACCTTTTCGTGAATCAGATTCAACGACACACGAGACGAGCGCAGACTCAAGGGAGAGAGCGTTCCAGATTCAGCGCCCTGTCTTTCGGCCCGAATGGCTTCTTTCACCAAACGGCCGGTCTCGATTTTCAGCTTGACAGTCTTGAGGAATGCAGCCAAGTATGCACTCACCTCCTGACTGTGGGACTCGGATTGTTCCACAAAACCAGTCCAGGGAAGAACACGAAGGGGAACGTCCACTTCTTGGGCCAACACATAACTGTCGGACGTGTCTTTTGCCGATTTTGGAGCCTTTCCGCTGTATTGAGATGCACGGCCAATGACTCTGGCGGAGACGGAGTACCCCACGGACGTGTCCATGAAGGACAAGTCCTTGATCTTCTTGTCCTTCTCCTGAAGCTTGCCCATTGCAGATAAGTTAAGAGGATGTCCCAACGTAGGCAACACCTGGCAGTGGGCGTCAAGATTGTGGTCACAGCAGTCGTCCAAGAGACGTTCGGGAAGTCTAAAAGAGAAAAATCTCTTGTAGGTGACACCTGGCTGGAAGAGTCTCTTCACGTCAATGGACAAGACTGTGTTGTCATAAGGATCGGTCTCCCCCTCGCACCAGTCGTGGGGATCGCCGCTGTCGGTGACGAGCCGGTCGATGTTGGCATACGACCAGGATGCAAACAAGTCGAGCATGTTGAGAAACTTGAACACTGTTGGTTGGGACTCCACGTTTTTGGTGGGCACGGGAGTCTGACGAACATAAAGAACACCCTCAAAGGCAACGTACACCATATCAAACGGAATTGGTTCGTGGTGAGTGTTTTTGATGGTCACGTAACCGTGAATGTAGTCTCCCTGCTTGTACTCTGTGAGCGTGGGGTCGATGAGGTTGGGCTTGACGCCCTTCTGGCACACGGTGTCGCTGAAAAACACATTCACGTCCAAGTGGTTGGCGATGGCGTTGTTGCTATGCAGAAGACTGTCCAATTTGTGCACATTGGCCAAGACGGTGGTTTCCCAGAGTTGGGCTGAGTTCTGGTTGAACACATCGTTGTCCTGGTCCTCCTGCGCCAACGCCGGCGGGAAAGGGAAAGCGTTGGAGGAAACACCCATGATGGACGCTGGCACGGGAGTCACGGTGCCCGAGTTCATGGGGGAGATTTCGTAGATGGGCGGATCCTCTTTGAAGCTCTCCTCGTTGGGGATGAGCTTCTTGGACACCGTGGCCTGGAACATGTGGTACGAGGGGAGGATGGTGTTGATCATGGCATCCTCCTCCTGGCTCTTGTTGGAGCTGACCGGGTGGAAGTCGGCGAAGTTGTTGTCCATGGAAGTAGGTGGTGAAGATGGAGATGGAGTCCTGCACCAAGTACATGCGATGGCTGGCGCCGCTTAGCAGCCGGGGCAATTCCATGTGTTCGATTTTGCAAATTGTGGTTTTGAAATTTTGTCAGTTTAACACATGAAAACAAAAGTTCGTCAAGGTCTAGGCCTGCTTCGTTTACATTTTACTCGTAGTTGGCACAGCCGTGCGGCATCGCAAATCTTGCCTCATCTAGCCAATCTGGCCCACTGACTTTTTGAACTTTGTTGGGCGAGAGGAAGACATGTTCTGAAAATAGGTGTGTAAGTATTCCCCTTTCCGAAGAGTAAAATGGAGCCAATGAGCATGTGTATGAGCATTGTGAGCACTCGCTAGGGTAAGTATAGCATGCCTACCCAAAACCACCGGGCGAAAGTCCAACCATTGCCAAAAACCAAATTCTTCGGTTTCATGAGAAGGGGTTTTAGTTATGGACCTGAAATGGCTCAGAATTATTTCACGTCAACTCTTTGAAGTATTTGACACACGTCGTGTGCTGCGATAGTGGCTTATCGGGCTGCGGCTGCAACGGAAATCTAAACGAGATCCCGCCACACCAACATTTACCGAAGAAAAACCCAATAACTCATTTTCCCAAAGATTCTGTTTTGGGATCTGCGTTGAGCAAATTTGGCAAGAGCTTGCATGTACTTGCCAAACGGCTCCACCTGTATACACCGTTATCTCTATATAAGTTCCGGCTGCGAGCTGCACTTCCGCAGCTATCAACCATTTCGCCATCTACACAATGCACACGTTCCACCGAGCCGTGTTCTTGGGTTTGGTGCTCTGCGCACTATCGCTTATCCTTCTCTCCCGCCAAGCGCCCGAGGCTGCTCCCAGCCTTTACCATGAATTCCACAGCCAGCTAGTGGCTAAAGACCTTGGAACCGAAGCCGACCCGGTCGGCGACCCCATCGGCCAGCCCGACGTCAACCCACCGCAGAAATACATGAGATCGGGTTCAGAGGTGATGGTAGCGTGTGACGTTCCACTCTGCTCCCAAATGGGAGCTGCAATCATGAGCAAAGGCGGCAATGCCGCTGATGCTGCAGTGACTGTGGCCCTCTGCATTGGCAGTGTCAATTCCCACTCGTCAGGCATTGGCGGAGGCACGTACATCACCACCAGTTTTGGAAACGAGTCTCACACCATCGACGCTCGGGAAATTGCTCCGGAATCTGCGGGCAGAGACATGTATGGCAACAACTCGGTGTTGTCGAAGATTGGAGGATTGGCCGTGGCCATTCCAGGTGAATTGGCTGGTCTCCACAAACTCCACACTTTGCATGGATCGGGGAACTTGACTTGGGCGGAATTATTTCAGCCTGTGATCGACCTCAACCGTGAGGGTTGGAAGGCACCCGAGATCTGGGTGAGGGCACTCAAACAGATCCACGACTTGGTGCTCTCCAAGGTGGGGCCCCTCAATGAGAACTGGGACTTTATCTACAAGAGCGAGAATGGCTCTGCAAAACTCGTTGAAATCGGAGATCTCATCAAGAGAGAAAACTACGCCGATACTCTTGAGAAGATTGCAAAAAACGGCTCTGCCGACATTTTTTACGACCCAGAAGGACCCATTGTGCCCAAGCTTGTGGAAACCGCCAACAGCCTTGGAGGCATTCTCAAGAAGAGTGACTTCGAGAAGTACGAGACCAGAGTCAACTCAACAGTCAAGTTCAACTTCAAAGTGGATGACGACGAGTTTGAGCTTTTCACCTCCGGTGGGCCATCTTCTGGTTTGGCTTTGGTTGCTGGCTTGAATTTTTACCTGGAGCTCTTTGACAGAACCCCTGAAGATCGGTATAACTCCACTATTCAAGTGCACCGCGTCATCGAGGCTATGAAGTGGACCTCGGGCACCAGAACGCATCTTGGAGACGTCAACTCGACCTACTGGGACAAAATTCACAAGAAGTACACCTCTCGTGACTGGGCTAAAAAGCTTTTAGATGACGGGGAGTACGCTGACAACCAGACGTTCTCGTACGAGCACTACCAGCCGTTGTATGAATTGCAACAAAAGCACGGGACATCGCACTTCTCCGTTGTCGACAGCACGGGCGGCGCCGTGTCCATGACCACAACCGTAAACCTTCTTTTCGGCTCGCTGGTGTATGATCCAACCACCGGCATCATCTTGAACGACGAGATGGACGATTTCTCGTTGCCCAACCAAAGCAATGCCTTCAATCTCACACCATCCGAGCTCAACCACATTCGTCCTTACAAACGGCCACTTTCGCTGATGGCACCCACAATCATAAAAAAGAATGGCGAGATCCATTTCGCTATTGGCTGTGCCGGCGGATCCAGAATCGTCACTGCCGTGCTTCAGGCTATCGTGAGAGGCATTTTTTACGACATGCCCATGCTCGAAGTGATTGCATTTCCCCGGATGCACCACCAACTCATTCCGGAATACGTCATGATTGAGAATTTCACCACTTTCGATGCAGCATACGACAGGTACACTCCAAACTTGAACATAAGACTGAAACTCGAGGCCAAGTTGCACGAATTCGAGGAGTCTGGAGCTCTCACCGCCATGAACGGAATCAAGCGTAATGGTCCAGTGTGGGAGGGTGTGAGTGACTACTGGAGAAAGAGAGGACGTGCGTTTGGCTACTGAGCCATTAGCCTACCACCACTCTGTAAATATGCGGCGAAAATCAAATACGAATGCAACGTAACGTTAAATACAAGTAGACTCTTTCAAAGACGGCCGTTCAGCCGGGAAGCTGACGACATGATCATTTCGTTTCAATTGACTCAGCAACCGTCTATCCGAGCATTGCAGCATACCCAATGAAAAACTCGGATTCGGACTTAAGTGAGGTATTAGTTTGTGGGGTCGATGGGGCCCTGAGTGCAGTACACGCGATGCTGTGGGGGTGGTGGTGCTGACTAACTGCCATTTAATTCACCTTCGAAAGCGAAATAATTCAATTAGAAGTTGATATTATTTGACGGTAGACGATCCCTGTTGAAATATTTTTTCTCGTTCCCCAGACGTAATCAGAAGCTGTGAGTTGTACCCTTGTGTGCCGGAACACCCATTGTTCCGGTCACCCCAGATTTCGGACCTCCTGCGAGTTGTGCCCGCATATATATAGCCACATATCCTCACGGGGTTTGAAACATATCTCCCGACTATCCCTATTTATTTTTATTTATTCACAAACCCTTATTTATTTATTGCCATTGACCCATCCCAATGACCACTTTCCAATACCAAGACCAACTACAAAAGTTGCCCATTCCTGATTTGAACGAGACCTGTGAAAGTTACTTGAATGTCTTAAAGCCGCTTCAAACGGAGGCGGAGCACGAGACGACCGTCGCCTCGGTCCAGAAATTCTTGAAGAGCGGAGTGGGCCACTACTTGGACTCGGAGTTGCGCAAGTACGCCGAGAACAGAAGTTCGTACATTGAGCAATTCTGGTACGACTCGTATTTGAACCACGACTCGCCCGTGGTGTTGAACCTTAACCCATTTTTCCTCTTGGAAGATGATCCGTTCAACAATGAGTCTACCTGTGTGAATCCACAGGTGAAAAGAGCCACGTCATTGACCTTGTCGTCACTCAAGTTCATTAGAGCCTTGAAGAACGAGACTTTGTCAGTTGACACGCAAAGAAACGGCAAGCCCCTTTGCATGTACCAGTACTCAAAGTTGTTTGGTGCCTCGAGAATCCCTACTGAGGATGGTTGTGTCATGCAATCGGACCCTTCATCGAACCACATCATTGTGATGAGCAAATCGCAGTTCTACTGGTTCGATGTGTTGGACGAACAGAACAACTTGATCATGACCGAGCAGGACTTGATCATCAACTTCACCTCCATTGTGCAAGACTCGTTGAAAACCCCAATCAACGAGATTGCCAAGTCGTCATTTGGTGTCTTGACCACCGAAAACAGAAGGACCTGGGCCAAGATCAGAGCCTCTCCCACCATTGTGGGCAACCCTAACAACAGCGAAATCTTGTCCATCATCGACTCTGCCTTGTTTGTTATCTGTCTTGATGACATTGCCCTCACAGACTTGAGCGAGTTGTCCAAGAACATGTTGTGCGGTTTGTCTATCTTGGAGAAGGGTGTCCAGGTGGGTACTTGTACCAACAGATGGTACGACAAGATGCAAATCATTGTCACGCAAAACGGAAAGGCTGGTATCAATTTTGAGCACACTGGTGTGGACGGCCATACCGTTTTGCGCTTCGTCAGTGACATCTACACGGACTCGATCTTGTCGTTTGCCCACACCATCAACTCCAACACACCCTCATTGTGGGGCAACGAAAAGACTGGCAGTGTCAGTGAGAACAACGACCTTGTCACAATTCCAAGAAAGTTGGAGTGGGACTTGACGTCGGATTTGTCATTGGCGTTGAGATTCGGCGAGACCAGACTCTCGGACTTGATCAACCAAAACGAGTTCAAGCACTTGGAGTTCAAGCACTATGGCTCGTCGACAATCAAGAAGATGAAGTTCAGCCCCGACGCATTTGTGCAAATGGCTTTCCAGGCCACATACTACGCTTTGTACGGCAAGGTTGAGTGCACCTACGAGCCTGCCATGACCAAGAGTTTCTTCCATGGCAGAACAGAGGCCATTCGTACTGTGAGCCAGGAATCCAACATGTTTGTGAGAAAGTTTTTTGACCCAGACATGCCAAACAAAGAGAAGCTCAAGTTCCTCTCGGATGCATGCACCAAGCACTCTGAACAAACCAAAAAGTGCTCTATGGGCCGTGGTGTGGACAGACACTTGTTTGCCCTCTTTTGCATTTGGAAACGCTACGTTGCACAAGAACACCCTGCTGATGACGATGAAGAGGGTATCACGTTCTCGACTGGAGAAACTTCCAGCGACGCTTCAGACCACACTGTGGGCAAGAATACTGTGCCTAAAGTGGACATGAGCATCCTGGACTTGCCCAGCATTTTTGCAGACAATGGATGGGACAAGTTGAACAACACCATTCTCTCCACCTCCAATTGTGGTAACCCATCTTTGAGACTCTTCGGCTTTGGCCCCGTCAGTGCCAATGGTTTCGGTATTGGTTACATCATCAAGGACGACTCGATCTCCATCTGTGCATCCTCCAAGCACAGACAGACCGCCAGATTCTTGGTCACTTTGGAGTCTTACTTGATTGAAATCTACAGAATCTTCAAGGAAGCCAACGAGTCGGCCGAAGTCGTCGCTCCTATTGATACGAAGATCGAGAACGGCCAGTCCGAGAGCCTCATGACCAAGATTGTGACTGCTGCTCCTGTCCCCACCAAAAACGAGCAATTGAGCACCTTGTTGGGTGGATATGGCTACTTCGATATTGGAGAAGATGATATCAAGTCCAGAGGACAGACACCAGAGCCTCCGTTTTTGTCTCGGATGGACAGCACTTTCTCAGTTCGGGACATCGAGAGAAAACTCAGGTTGTCGGAGTACTAGCCTGAACGGACCTATTTATTTATCTTATTTATTCTTATTTATTACAAAATACTACTTCATAACTGCATCGGAATCTCGTAACTCGTCTATTTAAATACCAAACTGGTTCTGGTTCAACGCCGCACGTAAGCCCGCCTTGTTGGGCTTGCTGTTCTTCTTGAATGTGTTTGCCAGAGGCATTCCCATCAAAGCCATGTCGCTAGTAGTGGGCTGCTTGACCTGAGGCGGCCCGTAGCCCTGGGGTTGGAAGTACCCACGAGGTGGGGCCGCATAGTTCGTTGGTGGCGGTGGGTATCCGTAGCCTTGCGGCGGAGCATAGCCCTGGGGCGGGTAGTGGGGCTGTGGAGGATAGTGGGGCTGTGGAGGATAGTGGGGCTGTGGAGGGTGCTGGACTGGTGGTCTTTGCCCTGGCCGCGTCGGGGTTTGGTGGGCTTGCTGATAATATTGGCCCGGTGGAGGACTTGCAAAGCCTTGCGATGAATAGTTCATGTGCTGCTGGGGAAGCGGGTTGGTGTTGCGCAACTCTGGGTTGCTCATGACGTTCCTGTTCATTGGCTGCTCCATGTAAGGCTGTTTCTGTGGAGCAGGTATTGGCTGGCCGTAGGTCTGGTACTGTGGGTGAGATTGCCCTTGATGCTGCATTGGTGGCCGATGGCCCTGTTGCAATGTAGGTGAGTGCATCTGCTGTGACTGAACTGGTGGGGAACGTATAGGCTGTTGCATCGGTTGATGATGTGGTTGATGATGTGGTTGGATTGGCTGGGGAGGTGGATGATGCATTGGCTGCTGCATTGGCGCAGATGATTGAGACTCTGGACCACTGTACGGACCAGACGGAGGCGAGTTGTAGTCAGAGCTTGGTGGAGAGCGTCTTGGTTGCTGGGGATGGCCCGGAGTTGCAAACGCTGGCTCGCTTCTCGTAACGTCTAGCTCGGGCCTGTGAGGTTTGGCACTTGGCGCAGAACGAGCTCCTCTGGCTGGATTCAGGTTCATCTCGTTACTTGTGTTGTGGCGAGAATAACTTTCACTGGAGCCAGGTTGAGTGTAGCCGTCATTTGGTGGAACAACCGTTCTTTCCTTCTTGCGCAGCCTTTTTGGCTCCTCGTGAGCTTGGTATGAGTCGCTGACTTCCGTTCCTTTGTTGTATCCCTGAGATTCCTTGGTAGGACTCATGTACTGTTGCAAAACGTCAGGATTGGGCTCAAACAACTTGAAAGGCTTGTCTCGAGAAGGACTGCCGGATGAGGATTGAGTGGCCACGGAAGGTTGCTGATACTCCACTTCCTTCTGCTTCTTCTTCTTCTTTTTCTTCTTCTCTGGGGAAGCAAGAGGAGCTGGAGCCATGGACGGGTCAGTGTCATGATAGTACTGCTCTTTATACGGAGAAACGCTAGGATCGGTTCCATAAGATGACGAAGGCTCCTTGTACGGAGACACACTGGGGCCAGTTTCGTAAGAAGATGAGGGTTCTTTGGAATAGTAGTTCCCGGCAGACTCGGACACTTGCTGGTAATCATTTTTGTGAGCCTTTCCGTAGCCATGAGCCTTCTCATATCCATTAGCGTACGGGTCCGAATAGCCGTTTGAGTCCTGCTGCAAAGCCGGTGGAGGGCCATCAGGAATGTTCTCCAACATAAGATCAATTTCGGTCTTCTTTGCCTTTTTCTTTTTCTTCTTCTTTTTCTCCTTCTTCTCCACAGCATGAGAGTCATATTCGGCAGCCACTGGTGCACTCTGCTGGGGGATCTCGTTCAAGTCGTCATCCTGGAAGAATGAGTAGTTGTGTTGATCGACAGGCTGCGGTGTTTGGTAGTCAGAAGACTGCTGGGGGCTTTCAAACTCGTCGTACTGGCTCGTGGGGCTGGACATATCCATGCCTGCCGCACCACCATAATGATCTGGCAGCAAGTAAGATGTTTGTGGAGGCTTGAGCAGATCAACTGGAGCCAAGTGCTGTGGGGTCTCGAAAGACGTAGGCGCACGGGTGGATGGTTCGGATCCAAAGTCTCCTGGGAGGCGAGCTAAAGTTGGCTCGGACCTGTTATTGTGTTTACCGAAGCTTAGGTTGTTGGAATCGGCCGTCGTGGGATATGGCGCAGCGTTACTCTCAATTGGGTGGTTCGTGGCCTGTGGTCCCCGTTCAGCACGTTTGTCTTGACGGGCCTGTTCCGGCGAATCTAGCGGAGGAGGGCGTGGTCTGTTGGAGTGGACGTTTGTGGCCAACTTCATCTTGTTCTTGAACTTCGAAGATAAATTATTCTCCGTGGTGTCGTATCCCGGCATTGTGGCTGGGTTTAGCGACTTGACGTTATCGTACTGTAAGGGCTCATTATGGTAGGAGCTTTCCAGTAGCAACGGCTCCTTGGGAGGTGGTGGGACAGGCGGAAGTTCCGTCTTTTTGAGATTGGGCGTAACAGGTAAATCGCTCTTGGCAGGCGGGAGGTCGTAATCCCTGGGCGCCGGAGGCAAGTCACTCTTGACTTTTGGTTGAGGCAAAGGTGCGTTTCTCGTTTTGAGAGCCCGAGAGTCAATGTCTGTTTTCTTATATTTGGACAAATACTCGGACGGCTCGATGGTCGTTTCAGTCACCACCATCCATTTCTGGAAACCTCGCAAACCGGCCTCTACCACAATGGACCTACCAAAAAGGGCCTTGAGTTGTGGAGACTGGTCGGAGCCAAGCGAAGAAAGCCACGTCCAGATAAAATAGTCTTGCAAGGTGACGTTAGAAATGGCAATCTCCGAATGGAGCGGGATTTCGGGATCGGTGTTGTTGGTTGAGTCTCGGCACCACCCAGGGTATATGTTGTAGTCGTCGGATTCAGGCAGCGCTGTCAACCGGGACAAGACGCGACGAGATTCTTCCGTGAGCGTGGCCACGATCTCGTCAGTCGACTCCTTGTGAAAAATGTTCTTGAGGATGGTGTAGTTTTCGATCGAGAGGAAGTCGTCCTTGCGATCAAACGAGAGTGACTGGCGCACCTTGCTGATGAGAGCATAAGGGTCTGCACTGCGCTGGGTGGAGCGGATATGGACGCAAGGAATGGTGATGACCGATTTCAAGGACGCTGCTTCCTCTGGCGGTGGGTAAGTGTTGCTCACAAGCAACGACTGAAGCGTTTTTGGGAGGTTGAGGGTCTCTGCACCGGTGTCTGGAAGCATGGCTCGCAAGAACGCGAGTAAGAGGTGGAACAAGCCGTTGGAGCGGCTCTTCCACGAATCGAGACCTTCCAAAAAGCTCACTTCTGGCTGTGCGGTGGCATCGTAGAATGCAGAAGATGACTTGGGGAGACAGTGGAATGCCCACATGCTGGCCATCTTGGACACCTTGCGCCCACTCAAATGGTTGTACTGGGAATTGGACGCGATGCTAATTAAGAGATCGAGGAAATCGTACACGATGGAGGCGTGGGCGGACGACGAAAGGCACTTGGGCATGATGGTCAAGAACGCGTCCTTCGGATAGCCGGCTTCCTGCTCCTTGCGCCGAAACTCGAGGTATACGTTCCAGCCGATGATCTCGTTGTTCGGTAGTCTGCACCAGAGATATTTCAAAGCACAGATCAACGTGAACTCGTCAAACTGGTGAAGGAGAGCTCGCACTGTGGACCGGCTGGAGGTGTCGATCATCACACCTTCCGGGAACACGCTGGCAAAGAAGCTGTGGAGCTTGGAATCGTCAATCCGCGAGCGGAAGGGAAGGAAGATGTGGGCTGTTTTCGTGCCGCGGGCCTTGAGCTCGGCGGTCATGACGTGCAAAAGGCCCTGAAGCCGTTTTCTGGTGAGCTGGTCGCTGGATATCATTTCGGGGCCCAGTTTTTTCGGGCGGAGGCCGGCTCGGGTGTCGCGTGGCACCACAGGCGGTAGCGCCGGAAGGTCCATGTCGGCTTTGCTCATGTGCACGCGTGGGGGAATGTCACTAGACGTGTTGTAGTTGGCCTTGTGAGGTTTTCAGTACTTGACCCGGCTACTGCATGTGGTGGAAGCGAGGGCGAGATCAGGGCAAGACAACCTAGTTTGGGTGCGAATATCCACGGAAACAGCCGGAAAAGCTCGATTTTTATTTTACTACTGAATACATTGATTACTGAGGATTCTAGCTATCTACTCTTGTTTGTTTTCACCTGTTCTCGGCGGAGAACGGCCCCCTGGTATGTGGAACGTGCTGTCACTGCGGGGCGCAGCTAAACCTGTAGACGGACGCTTCGATGCTTGGACGCGCGCTGGGTTTTTATCTAGTTTATAGTAAGTGGTGTATAGTACAATTGCAAACTAATATACAAGAAGCCGAACCGTGCAAGAAGCCGAAGCGGCCCGGTTCAGCTGGAACTTCGAAATGAGGCCGGTCTATTTTGCCGGCTCATCCAAGATGGAACTGCTTTGGCATCTCGCCGTTGGCATGGCTGTGCATGTCGGCCATGCTAGCAATTGGCCGCAAGTCGTATCCGTTGCCGTTGCCCGCCATCTTCACGTTTTGCAAATTAGACGTGCTGTTAATTGGCCGGAGATTATCTTTGCTGCTGTTCATGTCAACGGCGCCGTGCTCGATTCCATCCGGTGTGTAGTGCTTGGCAAGTGAGTTGTGGTACTGCAAGGGCCCGTCATCAACGGAGTGGCCCCGAGAGTTCATTGCTTCACCAGCCCGGCTGGGAGCGTCGCTTCCGGTGCCATTTTCTGTAGGGTTGACCACCAAGCCCCCAATGTTTTGGATGGGTGCATTAGTCATCTGGGTGCCTGGGTCCATTTGGTTCATGACTCCGCCGCTCATTGAGCCTTGCTGGTCGGTCGGGTTCAACGTGGTGGGGATCGTGCTGGGAATAGAGGACAAGTTGGACTCGGCGTTGGTGGTGGAATGCGTGAGGAAGTCGGCCTGGGAAAGAATGCTGTGGAGCTGCTGGAATCCACCCACTGCATTGGCGACGGCCGGGTTGTCCTTCTGGCTTTGTAAGACGTTTTTCAAGATGTTGAGGTGGTTCCGGAGCAGCGTCACTTGGCCGGAAAGCTCTCTGAAGCCGTTGGAGTAGAATGACAACTCGCTCTCCATTTTGTTGAAGAGCTGCTTCTTCCGCTGCCGACACTTGGAAGCAGCGACCCTGTTTCTTTCGAGGAATTGCTTTCTCTTGTCGCCTTCTTCGGGACTTGACGCCTGGCTCTTGCTCTCTTCCTTCGACTTCTTGTCGGCCTTGCCCGAGTTGGATTTTGATGCTTTTCTAGCCGGCTGTTTAGACGCAGGAGCCTCTCTCTTGGCGGACTTACGTCCCGTGGGTTCCTCCTTGGGTTCTGGCTGTTCTGGCTCTTGCTTTGGTGCTGGAGGTGGAGGAACGTGATTTATTTCAGGTACAGTTCCTGGAACTTGGCCCTGTGGAAGTGGCATAGGGTAGCCAGAGTTAATGGCAGCCTGAGCTGGTGGAGGAGCAGCAGCGCCATCAGCACCTATGGATGGGTTGGAGTTCAAGCCCAAAAGTGTTTGCAACCCTGGTGTCATTTGTCCATTTCCCAACAGCTCGGGCAAGTTGAAGTAGCCGTTGCCATGGTTCATGAGGCCCGGAGTCAAGCCCGATCGGAGATTCGACTCCGTGGGCACAAGGCCCGACTTACGCATCGAGCTAAAGTATGGGTTGAGTCCAGGGTGGGCGTACTGAGTGGCATTGGGGTCGCCTGCCTGTGGATTGCTGCCCGTGGCATTGAGGAGACTGCTCCACATGCTGGTGCCGGGAGTTTCGGGAGTGCCCATATGGCCACCCGGCAGAAGGTGGATGGGCGGAAGTCTGCGGCCGCCCGGAGTGAAAAGCGGCGGCGTGAGCCCGAGCGGGCGGTCTGCGTTGAGGCCCTGGATGTTCAGGATCCGGAGGTTGTGTTTGTTGCTGCCATTACTGGACGTCTCGTCGTGCTCAGGCTTGGCCGACGCGGTGGCGGCGGGGCCTAGTTCCTGGGGCGGGTTGGCGGCAATGATGGCCTTTGTGTTGGCGACCGGAGGCGGTTGCTGGCTGGCGTCTAGTGGGCCAGAGGAGCCGCTGCTGGAGGCCGTGTGTAACAGCAAGTTGTTTGAAGAATCCTGGGTGGTGAGCGACGAGCCGGAGGCAGCGGGAGCAGGCGGTTCCGACAGTTGTTGTTGCTGGCCGTTCAAAAGATCTTTGGAGGCGAACGAGTTCTCGAAAAGGTTGAGTTCCAAGTCCAACGGCGTCTTTGGCTGAAAATTGTTAGTGACGTAATTACAAATCGACAGCGGGTGGGCAGTGGTCGTTGATGGGAGAAACAGTGGTGGGTGGTGATGGGCGCCACATTATTGCATCACCTCGCTTTAGTCAAATCGGCTGACATACCTTGCTGGTCATGGTGCAAATGCTACAGTTGCCTCGGGATAACTAAAAGAAGCAGGATTTATTTTTTTGAGGTTGTGTGCCTACGTCATACGGGCGTCCTGCAGGAAATGCGCAATCTCGGATCCAGGTACAAGCTTGCGCAAGCAAAAACGCGTTAAAATCCGAAAATGGCGGAGATCTGGGGTTTAGATCTCGGGAAATCGATAACCTTTTAGATTTCATGTAACGGATTTTTGCAAGTGCCCAAAATTTCCTGATTCTTTCGTTGTAAGTGCGTCGCAGTTGTTCCGTGTTGTGTATGTTTCGGATCTCGCCTGCACCTACGTCTACTTTAGTCAGCACGTATTCTATGTCGATTCACTGGGATCTGGGATCCAAAAGTCGTTTCTAATTTGCCACATTGTCAATCTCCTTCAACGCCTGCTCCACTTTCTTCTGCTCGTCGTGCTCTGCGTTTTTGATAGATGGGTCCTTCTTCACTGCATCGCTGTATTCTTCATCAACCTTCTTGGCTGCAGGTGCAGCTTTGGGTGGGTTTTTCTTGTTCACATCAGACTGGCTCTGTGCTTTGGCCACCGGCGTACTGCCGACCGAGGGGCTGAACTCAACGTCGTTTCTAGGATCCCGAGGCTCTCTGGCCCATCCGGTCTTGAACAATGGCTTCATGTCAAACTTGGGGAAGGGGTGGGCCTCGGTGTTGAAAACGTAGTCCGTAAGTGGAAGCTTATTTTCGTCGTCGAAGAGCAAGTACAAGTACTTCAAGGTCTCCGCGAGCCAGAACGACTCCATGTTGTCGATCACCGGAGGCTCGAGCTTTGTCACGTCCTTCAACGAGCTGTACGTGGGCTTTCCGTCCTTGCCTTGCACACGCGTGTGCTTGACAAAGTTCTGGAACACCTCGTAACCCCATTTTCTGTACTTCTCGTCTCCCGTGAGTCTGTACAAGTAGAAGAACGACTCAACGGTTTCTGGCCGCTGCAAGTTGTGGGTGTCAGCAGGTTTGATGTGGAAATCCTTGTCCTTGGCTGGGTCCGTGTTGAACACAACAATTTCCGGCGACAACCCGGTGACCACGTCGCTGTACATCTTGTAGCACGTGTGAGTCAATTCCTCACCCAACTTGAAGTCGGCCTCCTTGTCTTCGTTCCACAAGGGCAGTTTCCTGGCCTCGGCCAAAGTCAAGCCGTTGGTGGCACCCAAGGCCACGAGTCCACCGTAGAAACACACGAGGTGGTCCATCTTGGGAGACAAGGTTCCGCCGATTCCTTTCTCCAACTCTCCGATGAAGGTGAGGTCGTTTGGCTTGGACTTGCCAACCATGTGTTTCTTGACACCCTCCAAGGACTCCTTGTACATCTTCCAGTAGATGGGCTCCTCGTTCTTGGTCTGCAAGTACTGCTTCAACAAGTATTCGTAGTAGGAGTCACCGCGGGAACCAAGACGGATGAGCGAGCCCTTGTACTTGCCGGTGTCTGGGTCCACGAAGATGGGCACGAGGCCATCCTCCGGCTTGTTCATGTCTAGCACGGCCATGACTTTCTCGGCAAGCTTCCAGTACAATTCCTCACCGGTCAACTTGGCCAAGTACTTGAACTCCAACTGCAACGTGCCCACCTCTGCCGTAGACGAAGCACCTCCGTCGGTAGGGGCCTTACGACCGGTACCGGTATTGAGATTGATCGCAGCATAGGGAATACCCGAGGGACTCTCGAAACTACCGCTCAACGCAGCAGCCAAGTCGGCAGCCTTGTCTAAAAACATATCGTCGTTGGACAAATGGAATGCTGACAAGAGACCGCCCAACATGCGGATGGTGGTCTCAAAGACACTGGCCTCGTAGTCCATCTTGTAGGTGAGGTCGTTCTTGACCCAGTTGCGGGCTTTGGTGAACTCCTCCTTGCAGTCCATGAGCAAGAGGGTGTCCAAGGAATCGACAATCATCCAGCCCATTGGCTTGCGGCCCATGTTCGTGCCCTTGCCCTTGATTGGGTGGAACACATCGTAGCCGTAGGCGTTGTTCTCGTAGGAGTGCCAGGACTCAAGGAACACATCCCTCACTTCCTTCTGAGCCAGGGCCCAATTCGTTCCTTGCTGGAAGGTGAAGGGCAACAGCGAGTTCCGCTGGAAGATCACCACGTACAAGAAGTACAAGATGGAGGAGGAGACGACGGCACGGAAGAACATGAGTTTTTTCGACGTTTTGCGTGCGGGTAAAAACGCCTTTTTCGACGCGGTGGGCTTGTCCTTGTATAGCGGGAGCGACGGCGAGTTGGACGATCGACTGTACGCGGCAAAGTCGATTTTCTTTGAGTGAAGCGAGTCCATCGGTGAAACTGGCAGGAGCTAGAGTCGCGTGGTGAACAGCTGTCGAAATCACGGGGTAGGCGCACCGCGCTACACACTGTAAGAGCTGAGGGCTGGGCCTACCACTCGGTTTTGGCTGATTGGCACGTTTTGGAAAAGAAATTCGCCAAGGGGGCTTCAGGGAGCATATGATGACATAACTTATCGTAATTGAAAAAGAGAATTACAAGAGAAAAGCCGAAAGTCGGAAATGCTAATGAAGTACAAGTAATGACATGACCCACTTCATCTACAAGTCATCGGCAGCTGCATAACGCAAGATCGTGCGTCGACTGGAGCCGCACCTAATAGCCCAACGTCTCCGAGACTTCCGAAATTGGAAAATAGTGACCTTCCGCTTTGCCATTTTCACATTCTCTGTTTTGCGCTTTCCCCGATTTTTCTCCGAGTTTGACAGCCAACGGCCCATCTGCGCACCGGCTCGCCCCATCTAGCTTGCGCATGGGGAAAAAAATCGCAATAGCCGAGCCGACCTCACATCAACACCTACCAAAACTCCCGCTTAGCAGCCGTGCTTGAAAAAACTGCCGCCGCCTCAACAACCAAATCTCCTTTTTCATTTCTCGGCCAAAGCTTTCTTTTCACATCTCGGCATAAGCTCCCATCCCACCATGTCTGGGAATAATGACTCAGACAGGGAAGGCAAATCCACCCGGTCCCGCCGCTCCAAAGCCTGCAAACACTGCCATGCGCTCAAAGTCCGCTGCATTCCGGTCGACGAAAACGACCCTTCCTCGCCGTGTGTCCGCTGTGTGAACGCCGGTCGGACTTGTGAGATCGACAACTCCGAGCAGAGGAAAAGGCGCAAACGGTCGCCCAGAGCCCAGAGCGACTCCTTGGTGGCAGACCTCCAAGACGAGATACAAAGTTTGAAGGAGCAGCTAGATGCGCTTCGCCAGAGCCAGCCATCCCAGTTCTCGGCCTCGTCCCAACACAGCAATCCGAGCTTCACACCCCAGACAGCCTCCGATGCTTCATCTCCTCCGTTCATGACCAAGACAGACCTCATCAAAGAGTTGGGTCTCTTGGGAGGCGAGATGGTATCGCTCAAGGCGTTGTCCGACCAAATCAGGGCCTGCTCCGACTCGAGAAGCGAGATCTTCCATAGGGAGAAGCCTATCGACGTGGTTTCATGCAACATCATCACCAAGGAAATGGCCGAGATTAGGCTCCAGAAGTACAAAACCGTGCTTTATAAAGCTCATCCGCTTGTCGAGATTCCCGACAATATCACCGTGGACGAGATGATAAAGAGCCAGCCATTCCTATTCAACTCCATCATGTGCATCACCTCCCACATCACCCAGAACGAAGACGTCAAAATTTATTTTGAGCTAGAGCGCCACGCCATGTCGTCCGTCATTTACGAGGTGATGGTGTGCGGCTCAAAGAATTTGCAGCTCATAAAATCGCTCGCTGTCTTGTCCGTTTGGTACAGTACCCCAGAGTTTTTCCGGCTGCGTCGATACCACATTCTCAACAGTGTTGCCGTTACAATTCTCCGTGATTTGGGTTTTGGATCCAAAAGCACTCTCGAGGTCGAGTCTCGTGAAGACGCAATGGGACCCCTGGAAACAGTCAGCGACATTGAGTACCGCCACATTGTCTTATCGCTTTACTTGTCTACCGTTGGTTTCTGCTTGATTTTGCGCCGCACAATCTACGTGAACTGGACTGTTTACGTTGAGGAGTGCTGTGAAGTCTTGGAGCGCCACGGTGACCCAAGGTACAAGACGCTTGTGACGTTGGCCCGCTTGACACATGAATTGGAACGGATTCATCACCTTTTTCATGCCCCAGATGCCGAGAGAAACCGCGGCATCGCCTCAACTTTTAACATTCAGGAGATCCTTACCAAGTTGTATGCTCTCAAAAAGAAATGCAGAAAAGATGACCATCTCTTCTTGTGTTACTTCCATTCTGTGGAAGCATATCTTCATCAACCGTTCCCAGATGATTTAAAAATCTCCCCAAACAATGGTCCTCATGATCTTTCTCCCAAAGTCATTCGTCGACTCACAAAATGTACCTCTTCCTGTGTGCAATCCATGAATGAGTTCAGCTCCCTAACAGATGAAGAAATCGCAGCTTTGCCCTTGGCTCAGCTTTTCAGAATCGTTTACACCGCGGGGATCTTGATCCGCCTACGGTATTTCATCCTCTCGCTACCTTCGAACATTGAGCGAGACTTGGTTCCTGCCTCTGCCATTATTGCAGTCATGACCGTGAACAAGAGAATGTCCGCTATGTCGGAATCATACCCCAACCATTTCTCCGCCCAAAAAATGAAGCTCATTCTTCGCATTTTCATCGAAACCTACTACTCGCAAGTGAGCCAGCTCTTGCTCAAGGACGATGACGGCTCACACAAAAACAGTTTCACCAGAATGAACAAAAACGAGTACAAGGAGCTTGCTCGCTTGGCCAACGTGTTAATTCATCAGCCTAATGGCGACGCGGCAGCCAGCACCCATGGCCCCGGCTTGCATCTCGATCTCCTCTCCTACGTGGCCACCGAGCACCGCAAAAACAGCAATGTGGGTCAAGAGGATCATCCCTCACCAGGCGGCATGGATCCAAACTCTCAAGCTCCACCTCCATTGGTTCCGAGGGCGGGCGAGCCAGTCTCACGGCTCGATGTTCCGCGGAACAACTTTGGCGGAATGCCCACTCCGTTCAATCCCATGGCAAAAGGGCCAGTTCCCTTCCGCCAAGCTCCATTTCCCATGCCGATCAAGCCACTCGAGCCCAACTCTGTGCGTAACGATTACGACACGAGGTCGCCGGTTCCAGACTACAGACGTGACTCTTTTGTTGGCGTGTTGAATCCGGACTTGCAAGACTTCACGAAAGAGTCGATCAACGAGTTTGACGACGAGTTCTGGGCCAACTTGTTGAGCACTGGCGAAGACTCGTACCAGTTTGCACCCAACGTGCCCACGGAAAACCCTTTGTTTGGTGTTTTCAATTAATAATGTCCTTTTTTTATCTGGGCTGCCAACGGTTGACTATTTATGACACGATTTTTGTATTTATAGACTTAAAAATTACGCTACGATTACTGAATATTCATTGTGTAATTGAGAACATTTTATAATGCGAGAATTTCTCGGCCATACAGCTGAAGTTTCGCACAACATGGCTCAAAGTGAGCGGATCACCGTGCTAGATCTACTCCGCTTATTCGGAGGAATTCTTCTTGCAAACTCATTCTTTTCATGGTGGTTCACGGGTTCGTCCACATGGGGCTATGATGGTAAGTGGATCAATCCCAGATTCTACAAGTTCCAACTCGTGGGGCCCCAAGTCAACTTCACTACTGTGGAGCTCAGTCAATTCGATGGGAATGACCCAGACCTACCGATCTACATAGCACTCAATGGCAGTGTGTATGATGTGACTGCTTCTCGACAGATCTACGGTCCAAAAGGGACTTACGGCTTCTTTAGTGGGAAAGACGCTGCAAGAGCATTCGTCACAGGCTGTTTCTACAAGGACGACGAGTTCACACACGATCTACGGGGACTAGATCCGGCGGAGGCAGACCACGACATTCGAGGTTGGAAAAAATTCTTCGAGTCCAATCCGAAATATTGGTGCGTGGGCACAGTGCACCACGAGCCTTTGCTTGGGGAGCCACCTGAACCATGTGAGCATCGGAAGTTTCCCCACAGAACATGAATAACGATAATGACAATTTTATTCTATTTGTAGCCTATTTGCACCGGGCAAGTCCATCCTTCAAGGTCTGAAGCAACTCGTCCTTGTTCTCAAGGCCAATACTGATTCTGATCAAGTCCTTCTCCACTCCCCACACTCCAATGTCGTTTCTCTCGGAATAATGAGCGAGGATTGTGTAGGGGCACGCCAAGGTGAAATTGGTACCCAAAGAAGGGCCCTTGTGCAAGTTGAAAGCGTTGAAGCAAATGGGTGCATTAGCAGGGTCGTGGAAAAGGAACGAGATCAAGCCACCGTAGCCACCGCTGGGCGTCTTGATTTCGTCGTAGTACTTCTTGGACTCGGAAAGCGAAGGATAGAACACCTTCTTGATCAACGGACTAGAGGCCAACAACTCCACCACAGCAGTGGAGTTCTCGTTCACCTGCTTGGATCTCTCCTCGAAGTCTCGAGAATTTCTTTCCATGATGAGGGCGTCTTCGGCCCAGTAATTGTCCTCGTAGTACTCGTTGAAGTACTCCTTCAACTGGTTGTACATGGGCGCAGCGGCATTCAAGATCAAAGAGCCTCCCATGACGTTGGAGTCACCCGAAAAGATCTTGGTCAAAGACGACACGATCATGTCAGCGTAAGGAAGCACGGAGATGTTCAAGAAGTTTCCGACCGTTTCGTCCACCACCACAGCAAACTTGTATTTGTCTGCCAAGGCCCTGATTCTTCTCAAGTTGGGGGTCTTCAACAACGGGTTGGAAGGACACTCACAGAAGAATCCGGCAATGTCAAGTTCACCGCTCTCCAAGCCAGCCTCAAACTCGTCTAGCGAGGCGTCGTCACCGTGGCCGTAGAATATACAGCCTGCGCCAAACTTCCGCAAAATGTTCAATGTGTCCACGTAGGGAAATCCGAAGCAAACAGATTTCTTGGGCGTGGGCGAAAGCTTCTGGAGCGCCAAGTGGGCGTTGAAGATACTGGCCATGCCGGATCCGTACAAGTAGACGTCGTTCTCGTCGATTTTCTCTCCTCTCTTCCGGTCGGCATCTCCCTCCTTGGCCTTATCGGCACTTCCACTGATTCTCCTCCGCAAAGCAATCTTGGCCTGTGTAGCGAACTTGAGGTCCAAGACTCTGCCGTATTTCTGTTCGATGAAAGTGTTGAACTCGCGGTCCACCACCTCGTTTTGGTTGAGCGAGTCGGAGCCGGACCGCATCGATGCCGAAATGGACGGCGACTTGAGCTGAATCTTCTGTGCCTGAAGTTCTTGTCTGCTCTTGCCCTTGAATCTCTGGTCGCTGCGGCTGTCCTTTTCGAACAACTCCTTCAACACATACTCTGCCATTCTAGAAGAGATGCCCTCACCAGCATGCTGCCAGTACTCCTTTGCGAGTGGAAACTCTTCCTCCGGAAAGATCACACATGCAACGTTGCACTCCATGACCGAGCTTTTTTCGAACTCGTTGCTGGGAGGAGGCGTGGTCAATTGTAGGATTCTGCGGACAGACTTGGCATTCCCACCTTTCTCTTTCATGTACTCTCTGCACCTTTTGGCAACGGCGGCAGATGGAAAGAGCATACACTTTTCACCAGCTCTGGCGTATTTCTTCTCGATCTTGGCAGCCAAGCGCTGGATAATTTCGTGAATGAAAAATCGTGGGTACCCAGACTTCATCTTGTCGGCCACCCAGCTTTCACCTTCCTCGTAGGCCACGGTGGCCTCCCATGTTGGGAGTGTAACCGAAACAGCGTGGGCCGCATTGTTGGGAATCGGCGCTCCCACTTCTTGGGATGGTCCGGAATGGGGCATTGGAGTATCGAAGTAGAGAGTTGAGATTGTCAAGTATGACGCACAATCCAGCACAAGCGCGTGCAGTAGCGAAATCTCCACACTAGCGAAATGGCGGAATTGAAAAGAGACGAAAATTGAAATTTGGAATTTCCATCATTGATGTTCTTCCTCTATTTACTGATCTTGATAACATTTCGCCTACAAGTCTTTATATCAAATTTTCCGGTCACGTAACTTTTGAATTAAATATGTACATGTCATATTTCGATGCCATATCAGATAAATTATGACTTGATACAGATCACAGACCCCTCAGCGAGTCTGCTCACGTCTTTGCGCTCTTCACTTGGAGCAGCAGCAGCCTTACGGTTGAGTTGCATATGAGATTGCACCAAGTGCCCGGCTGCTAAAGCCGAGCAAAGAGAAAGCTCGGCTGCCAACACGGCGGAGGCAACAATGCATGCTAGACGACGAGAGTTGGCACCAGGGTTCGTGGGATGAGGTCCGCGAACACCCAAGAGCTCCAACATGGCTCCTTGTGGCTCCAAAATGGTTCCGCCTCCGATGGTACCGACCTCAATAGATGGCATAGACACGGAAATTTGCAAGTCTCCGTTCTTTGTCTTGTTCATGAGCGTGATACAGTTAGACGACTCAACGTTTTGAGCAGGGTCTTGTCCACATGCCAAGTAAACTGCTGTAACCAAGTTGGCAGCTTGAGCGTTGAAGCCTCCAACAGATCCTGCCATGGCGGATCCGACCAAGTTCTTGCTCACGTTCAACTCAACGAGAGCATCAACGTCGGACTTCAACACTTTGGTAACCACTTCTCTTGGGATGGTGGCCTCGGCAACGACAGACTTACCTCTACCTTCGATCCAGTTGATGGCTGCAGGCTTCTTGTCCGTACAGTAGTTACCAGACACGGCGACAGTGATCATGTCATCCCAGCCGCACTGCTCGACCATGTACTTCAAGGAGTGTTCAACACCTTTAGAGATCATGTTCATACCCATAGCATCACCCGTAGTAGTCTTGAAACGAATGAACAACAAGGTACCAGCAATGGCGGTCTTGATGTGTTGCAAACGAGCAAATCTCGATGTCGAGTTAAATGCCTTCTTGATAGTATTTTGACCCTCTTCGGAGTCCAACCAGAGCTTGCAAGCGCCTGCTCTGGCCAAGGTTGGAAACGACACACAAGGACCTCTGGTCATACCATCTTGGGTGATGATCGTCGTCACACCTCCTCCGGCATTCACGGCCTTACATCCACGCATTGTCGATGCAACCAAACAGCCTTCAGTGGTAGCCATTGGAATGTGGTAAGCTTCACCGTCGATGATCATAGGACCAGCAATTCCAACGGGCAAGGGCATGAAACCAATGACATTCTCACAACATGCTCCGAAAACACGGTCGTAGTCATAGTGGGCGTATGGCAAGCTCTTGGTATCAAGAATTGGGGCATTAGCAAGCTTTGCAATTGCTTTACGACGCACGACAACAGCCCTGGTGTTGTCAGCCAAATGCTTCTCCAATGCGTACAAAGGCAATTTTCCGGCGACCACCAACGAGGAGACCTCGTTGTCGTTGAGTTCAGTAAGCTTGCCATCCTTCATCTTCTCAACACATTCGTTGATAGGAAGGTTGGAGGTCGGAGCGGTGAAGTTGATGGTCTCATCGCTGGACGAGCTGTCACTCTCCTCAACGTGAGCTTTAGGCTTTGCCACCGATTGTCTTCTAGCCTCTCTCACATCGGGGCTGGAGATTTGCTTCTCAATCAACTTTCTGGTGGCACTTCTTTGATATCTAGTAGCGTTCAAAAAGTAGACGTTGGTAAAGATGGAGAGGGTGAAGCCAAAGAGGAGGAACTTAGAAATTAAGCTGTCTCTAATGGCGTTGGAGACCAAACCAACAATGGTAACAACGAAGTCCTCAATGACCACAAGTGTGCCCAATGGGACATACAATCTTGGAGCAAGGAGAGTCACCAAAGTACCGTTAGGACCGATAGTGATCAACTTCGATGCGGTTTTCGACAAGTTGTGAGACTCAACGAAAAGATTTGCTTCCTCGCCGGTGTTGTGGAACCAAGAGCTTCCCAACCAGTAACCGTGAATGGCGAAGAAAAGACCCAACATGAGAACCTTGAAAGACAAAGCAGTGGTGCCTTTCTTCTGGTCCTTCAACTCAGCGGCGTCAGTCTTGCGGTTTGCAATGGCAGCAGCGACCAAAGACGAGACACCTTCCTCCTCAAGAGCGGATTGCAATTGCTGGGTTCTGCGAGCGCGGTCCACTTCCACTTTCAAAGCCAACATAGCGGAGTAGAAGGTGTACACAAGCAAGAGGTCGAAGATCAAGATGATGCAGCTGAAAAAACAGAAGTTTCTCAAGCCCTCCATACCCTGCGAGCACAAGCCAGTGAGGAACAAAATGCCGATGACCACAATGTAGTCTCTGAGCATGGACACGGTATGGCAACCCACGGCGTTGGAGACAATCGACTTGACATCGAGTTGGCCCGAGGACAGACGGATCACCATTTTCGAGATCGAAACCTTGTGCTTGAAGCCCATGATGGCGGTCAAGAAGGGGATTCCTTCGACCAAGGACAACAACGATGCCTTTGTGTTCAACAACTTGGTGGTGGTGGCCAAGGCAAAGAGGAATGCGAACGCGGAGGAGACGATGGTGGAAGTGGAGAGCAACCAGTTGGAGCCCTCGGTCTTCAAGTCCACAAAAACTCTCGCGATGGTGTACACCATTGCAACATAAGCCACAGTGATCAAACCGATGTCGAAAGCCTCGGCACCTTGCACCAAGGAGTAGACCTTGGCGGCAGCTAATTTAGCGTAGGTGATGAAACGGCTCAACTTGTGGTTGCTTCTGATTTTGTAGGTGGTGCCGTCGTGAGTGATTTTGGACAATTTCTCGATGGACAGCTCCAAAGCGTCGGAGGGCACAATCAAGAGACGCTCATTGTTGACACCAACAATGGTGTTATCGATGTCAAAGTCCTCGACGTTGGCGCGTTTGAAAGCCAAAGGCACAATCGAGTATTGGGTGGCATCCGTGTACGCAGAAACGTCGTCCACTTTCGTCCACGACTTGTAGTTGGCGGATCCAGCAGGGTGGTAGTAGTAAACCTGATTTTGGCCATCGAAAGAGTCTGGGATGTACTCGTCCACCACAGCCAAGTAGGCGATGGACGCCAATAGACTTGTGACGAGGGAGAAATGGATCGGCTTAAGCGCCGCTAGCCTGGCTAACGAGGCGGCTCCGTTGGTGACCTGTTTGAGCATGCTGGAGTTAGTATTTGATAACGAATGGTAATTGGAGATCTAGGTGGACGATGGCAGCCTAGATGGTTCGAAACATACGCTGCGTGACAGGAGTTAGGAGATTGAGGTAGAGCCTTCTTTTTCGCTTCGTTTTTTTTTGTGAGTTATACGAGTCGCGCGCCATGGGTGTACAGTACGCGAGTGGACCAGAAATTGGAACAGTAGATGAGATGTTGGGTCTGAGCTTGTGTAACGAAATAAAATGTGTAGATTTTGAAAAAGCATCAATACAATTGATTGAATTCAGTTTTTGCAATTTTGGAACAAATTGTATTTTTGTGTTGGTGTTGAGTGTGGGCCTCACACTCAATTTACTCATTTCTGTGCCGTGGTCTCACATCTGCGAAACATGTCTACGAGACACAGAAAGTCTCAATTCATAATTGACAAAATAAAAATAAAAAGAATAGCCACAAATACTTCCAAGACAATACCGTATTAGTTCTTTGTTACGCAATTACCGCTTCAGAGAAGTATACCCCGGTTCGAGCTCCATACGTACGGGCCGTTCGCCTGCACCTGGTGCAGTTCCTAGTTGGGCAGTTGCATTGTTTCTTAACAGACGTAGAAGTGAAGAAGCCCGGAAGCCAGGGAACACAATTCGGGCACAAAGCCTAAATTTTCCATAAATAACCCGGTGCCTGTTGTTCCTTGGGTACGGCTTAAGCGGAGGAGTGCAGAGAACGGGGCACTTCTCAGTATGATTACCCGATTGGGAAATATTCTTGCAACCAGTGCTGCCACCATTATAACCCAGATGGGTAATGCCAATGTTGCACCCACGCTAAACAGGGCCCATGGCACCAAACATGGAATCTACCAATCGAGCAATAGGCTGTTCTTGCAACTTATAAAAACGACCGCCGCCCCCAGATTCGGCAGACCACACTTGTTCATCCCAACACAACTTCTCATAGCATGAAGCCTTCCACAGTCACCTCCACTTTGCTTTTGGCAATGTTGGTCAACGTCAACGCCGCCCCTACCGCGGTTGAGAACCCAGGCACCTCGCTCTCCAAGAGACAGGTTGACGATGTCAACGCCCTCATTGAGACTCTCAATGCCCACTCCGCTAAGAGAGCCTTGATCTCCGACCCAGTGGAGCTTCAGGCCAGAGAATACGCCATCGTCACCCAGATCTTGGCTGCCATCGACAAGACCGACCTCGCCCCAAAAATCATCTCTGGTTTGATCAACAACGAGAAGTTGCAGCCTCTCGTTACTGACGCCGTGATTGCTATCATCAAGAGTGGTTTGATCTCGTTGAAGACTTTGTTCACCGCCTTGAACGATTCCGGTTTGGCCGTGCGTGTCATCAGAGACTTGATCAACGACTGTACTTTCTACCAGGACATTTTCAAGTTGGGTTTGCAATACATCGGCAACTTGACGCAAAAGATCGAGGACGCTCTTAGCGGTAAGAGCAAGAGATTCTTGCTCGAAGAGGACGACGAGGCAATGTTGGTGACCAGAGACCTCGAGGTCAAGAGAGACTACGACCCCGATGGAGTTGTCAACAACTTGTTGGAGTCCTTGGCCAACTCGGGCTTGGCCTCCTCCGTGGTCAGAGCCTTGATCGTCGACCCACAATTCTTGAAGTACGGTGCCTCTTTGGTGTCCACTTTGTTGAAGGAAGGTCTCATCAACTTCGGTGGTTTGATCGAGGCTCTTGGTGAGTCTGGTTTGGTCACCTCCTTGTTCGACGAGTTCTTCAACGTCGAGACCTTGAAGACTGTCATCGTCAACGCCTTGGCTGCCGCTTTCAACAACTGTGGTGGTTCCACCATTTCCGGTACCCCAACTGGTCTTACTACGCAAACATCCACCACCACTGTCCTTCCCAGCTTCACCGCCACTGGTACCGCGGTGCCTTCTGGAACGGTTTGCAAGAAGAGAAGAAAGAGAAGATCCTACGACTATTAGAAAATATGGAAAAAAGTGGAGCACGGAGTCTGCTCTGGTAGTGACTGTGCTCATAGTAATACCAACGGTAAATGATATGAAAACTTGTAGAATACTGGATCAGGTAATTAAGCAAAATTGAGTTCTAGTCGAGGGAACAAAGCTATTTGGGTTTGGGTTTGAGTTCTTGCATCTCGGCTGGAAAGCGGAGACTCAACTATTTCCTATTGCGGTAGGATAAGACCTGCAGCCTTTCTTCTGCTTCCAACCTTCTAGTTTTTCCCAACAAGGCAGGTTCACGGCAGAGTTGACTATTCATCCGTGTATTCTCTTTTCGGAATCATCATTGCAATATTTTTCTCGGCTATTCAGAGACATTCGGTTTCGCAGCCCGATGGCCCAATGTAGCATCCCCATATCCACGAGTCCTCAGTGCGCTCTTCGCGTTTGTTCACGCAGTCCAAAATCAAAACACCACTCTACAACATGCCAGGGTACGTAAACCAATGAGTATTCAAGAAGCTCGCCTCTATGAAACTTTCTGATTCTTCAGTTTTACTAACAAGCAGCGAAATAATCTCGCTCCAATTGGGCCAGTGTGGTAACCAGGTCGGGCTCCAGTACTGGAACCAGATGTCCGCTGAACACGGGATTCAGGCAGATGGCACGCCTTTGCCCGTTGTAAATCAGCAGCTTCAGTACGAAAGCAATGAACCTAGCCCGCTGCCAGTGTCAAACGATCGGTCAGACAGAACAGACGTGTTTTACACCTACAGCGAGCAAAACAAGTACACGCCCAGATCGATCCTCGTGGACTTGGAGCCCTCGGTCATCGGCAAATGCTTCTCCAACCTACCCATGTTCAACCCCAGAAATGTCCACTTGAGTGAAAACGGCACTGGTGCCGCTAACAACTGGCACCAAGGGTACTCGTATGCCACAGAGAGGGAGGAGGACCTCATCAACCTCATAGACCGTGAATTGGACAAGTGTGACAACTTTTCCACGTTCCAGCTTTTCCACAGCGTTGCCGGTGGAACCGGTTCCGGTGTCGGGAGCTTTGTCATGCAATTGCTAGATGACAGATACGGCAGCAAGAAGATGCTTTCCACATTCCTGATTTTTCCCTCCAGCGAGAAGACTTCCGATGTGGTGGTGCAACCTTACAATACCGTCTTGACCCTCAAAAGGCTCATAGATCACAGCGACGCCACGTTTGTGTTCGACAATGACTCCCTTAATTCCTTGGAGTCGCTGCTCCTCTCGTCAAAAACCGATCCCACACAACTTGGAAGACCCTCCGGCACGAGCGCGTTTGAAGGGGAGAACAAACTTATAGCGTATGTGGCTAGCGGCATTTCCAACCCGCTCCGGTTTCCTAGCTACATGTACAGCTCCTACGAGTCCATCATCTCCACATTGGTCCCCACACCAGACCTCAAGTTTCTTTCCTCATCCATTGCACCATACTCCGATATTCCTGGTACAGCACCTAAAACCAATCATGTCAGTCTTGACGAAAGCGACATTGTGCTTGAGCTTCTCAACGACAAGTACAAGATGAACCACATTGCTGAGGCGCCAAAGTACATCTCGATGATGAACTACCTTGTCGGTGACTCCCTTAGTCAACAGGAAATCAGAAGAGGTCTTGTGCGGGCACAGCCGCGAGTGAAGTTTGTCCCTTGGACGTCTTCTTGTGTGCATGTGGTGAATTGCCGTAAACTGCAATTTTCCACCAGGAAGGGATTGAGTGGATTCCAAGTCTCCAACAACACGTCCATCATCCAAATGTTCATCAAAATTGTGAGACAGTATGACCTTCTCGCTAAGAGAGCAGCATACATTAATTTCTACACCGATTCGAATGACAATGCCGAGAGACTACGCGTGCTCGACAGCTTCAACGAGTGCAAGGAAACAATTTTGTCCACCATGGACGAGTACAAAGCCAGCACCACTACAAATTACTTGGAAGACGAAATGCTTGACGATGACATGATGAGCTAAGTGTTTCGGAAATTTCTACATTTGGGTCTTCGCGTCGCTTGCTCTTACCGTATACACGGAATATTTAGAGCGGGGCCGAGATACGCATTCCGTTGATAACGCGCAATCTGAAGCCGCGCATCCGATCATTCATAAGCCAAGGTTTCCGCTCACGTCAAAATGATTCTGTCAAAAAATGTCCCACTTGATTTCTGCCCGGGCTAAGAAGCGCACGCTTCCCGACTTCACGTCCATGAAGCCTGAGGATGCGCCTGAAGGTTACAAGCAGCACTCAAACTTACTTCATTTGGATTATGGCACCCCAAACGCAGGCTTCTTTCCAATCCAGTCCATCAAACTAGGCGTCAAAGAGCATCCTTTTCAAACACTGGAAGTGCCAGAAAGCAGCGTCGTGACAGTGGAGCAGCGCACAAAGAACTCTAAGTTGATCGATTTGTCAAGTGGATTGCAGTATTCTGGAACCACAGGCTCATCACAATTAAGCACCTTTATCAAAGACTTCGTTACAGAGGTTCACAAGCCTGCTTGTGCGGACTGGAGCTCTGTTGTGAGTCTTGGAGCTGCTGATGGCTTGAGTAAAGCAATGGACGTGTTCTTGGACGAAGGCGAGGTTGTTTTAATCGAGGAGTTTACCTTCATTCCTGTTGTGAACGCTGTGGCTAATGCTGGTGCCATAGCTGTGCCTGTGAAGATTGATTTCGAGACAACTGAAGGAAAGAGTCTGGGACTCGATTTGGCATACTTGACCGAGTTGCTTGAGAATTGGGATGAGCTCAAGCCGGAGCTCAAGGGAAAGAAGCCAAAGGCTTTATACACCATTTCCTCTGGTCAGAACCCAAGTGGTTTCACTCAAAGCTTGCAGATGAGAAAGAAGGTCTACAGTTTGGCAGAGAAACACGATTTTGCAATCATTGAAGACGATCCCTATGGGTATTTGACTCTCCCAGAGTACAAGGAGGGCAACATTGGGGCGCCATCGTTGGAAATCAACGACTACTTGACGAACCACTTGGCACCATCCTACTTATCCATTGACACGACCGGAAGAGTGCTTCGTATCGAGACATTTTCCAAACTCTTTGCGCCAGGATTGCGTTTGGGATTCTTGGTAGGACACAAGGATGTCATCCAAGCAATCACCACTTATGCCAGCGTGGTCACCACTTTCCCCTCCGGAGCCTCGCAGATTATCTTGAACAATGTTATTCAGGAGAACTTTGGCGGCGTGCAAGGATGGTTGACATGGATGTTGAAGATCAGAGACATCTACACCAGACGGAAGGATCTCATGCTTAAAGGTTTGTATGGACTGAAAGCTTACGAAAACGGATATTATGAGGTGGTCGACCCACGAGCAGGTATGTTTGTGAGTGTGGTTATGAAGTTCCCACCACAGACTGACGTCGAGGAGAAGATGCAAACACTCATGTGGAAGTTATTGGAGCACGGTGTTTCCGTTGTTGCTGGCTACAGAATGGCAGTTGACAGGAAGTTCAGTGTGGAAAGAGGTAACTTCTTCCGTTTGAGTTACGCTCCGCTCGGGTCGGATGAAGACATCACCGAGGCTGCAATTAGGTTTGCCAATGGAGTGGAGGAGTTTTTCCAAAAGGGTCTCAAATTCTAAAAAGGGCACAAAAGTTTAATACAAGGAGTAACAGTTTGAAGTAGGTATCATCGTGGTAGCGGCCGCACGTGACTCGCGGGCGATCATCCTCTGGAAGCTCGTTATCACTCCTTCTGCGATACTACACCAAGACCCGAAACGCACCGAAATGTCCTTCAATTTCGCCAACTTCACCAACAACTTAAAGTCCATCGGTGACAAGGTCTCCACCGAGTTCAGCAACGAGGTGTTGCCCTTTGCGCAAAGAACCACCCGGATGATGCAAGAGCGCATTGGCAAAGTCAACGTGGACGAGATCAGCCAATTGCCCTCGGAGTACGTCGAGTTGGCCGACAAGTGCAACAACGTGGAGAAATTGTACAAGAACATTTTGAAGGTGACCCAGAACTACGAGAATGAGTCCTACGACTACCCAATCAACTTACAGGAGTCATTCACGGAGTTTGGCAAGAACATCACCGACCGCTTCTCCAACTTGTCCAAGGCCACCACGCCCGCAGAGGCCCAGGCGGCTTTGGTGAGCCCCAATGGCGAATTCAAGCCCCCAAAGACCATGTACCATGCGTTGGCCCGTGCCACGGACGGCTCCATCTTGACCTCGTCTGCAGACAGTAACCAGGACCCCTTGGTCAAGGCCTTGGACTTGTACTCGTCGAACATGACCAAAATCGCCAACGCCAGATTGGGCCAGGACCAGTTGATCAAGAACAAGTTCAACGCACCATTGTCGACGACGTTGAGATCGCTCCTTGCCCAGAGCTCGGCCATCCAGAAGAAAGTGGAGCAGAAGCGTGTGGACTACGACGTGGCCAGACAGACGTTGACCAACTGCCTGAACCCGGCCAAGGAGCCGCAGTTGCGTGTGGCCATGGAGAATGCCGAGGACGACTTCGCCAACACCGTGGAAGATGCTCTTTCGGTGATGCAGAACGTGTTGGAGCACTCCAAGCCGATCGAGGAGCTTTTGGAGTTGGTGAAGGCGCAGTTGGCATACCACAAGTTGGCCCTGGAGTTGTTGGGCGGAATCGTGGGCGACTTCGAGGGTTTGATTGACGAGAACTCCCAGTTGCAGGGCAGCAAGGGCAGCCAGCGCAACTCCGAGTCCGGGGACTTCGATATCTAGTGCATTGTCTATTTCCGCTTTGTGACTTTTGTAGCTTTTGTAGTTTTTGTAGTCTACGCTTTGTATTTAACAGTCTTGTTGAAAGCTGTCGATGCAACCCAATGTCTATGTACAATCCCAGTGAAGCTCTTCTGAGCCAAAGTCTGTCTAGTGCTGGAGCTTCAAGGCCTCCAATCTGGAATCCGTCGCGGACTGCTCGAGATGTCCCTCCAAGAGACCGGCGTGGATGGACTTCAAGGCGTTGATGGTGTCCTTGGCGTTGATAACCGCGGAGATGTTGATCTCGTTGGCGCCCTGGCTGATCATCTCGATGTTGATTTTCGTGTCGGCCAAGATCTTGAACATGTTGCCGGCGATGCCTATGAGGTTGACCATCTGCTTGCCCACCAACGACACAATGGCCATGTCACGGGTGACGTCGACGGTACCCATGGCCCGCAACTCCTTCAAAGCGTTCTTCAAGTTGTGTTCTTGGTCCAGCTGGATCTGCATGGCCATGGACACGTGCACCTCGGAGGTGGAGATCAAGTCCACCACCAACTTGTACTTGTCCAATGTGGTGAAGAGGTTGGCCAAGAAGCCGTGCGACAACGTCTTCTTGTTGGAGTGCACGTTGATGACGACAATCTCCTGCTTGGCGGTGATGGCGGTGGCCAGTCTTCTTTTATGAGTTTGGATGTAGGACGAGGACAATGTCTCGTAGGCTGCTGGTGGGTGTGGAGGTGTGGCCTCGCCCCGTCTGCCAATGTTGTCGGGGTAGATGATGGTGCCCTTGCCGGTGGGGTTTTCGACGTTTTTGATGCGGATGGGGATCTTGGCCTTGATCACCTGTTCCATGGTGAATGGGTGGATGACTTCGGAGCCGTAGTAGGTCAACTCGGCCGCCTCGTCGGGGGTCACGCTGTCCAACAACCGAGCGTTGGGCACTTTACGGGGGTCGGCGGTGAAGATTCCGTCCACCTCCTTCCAGATTTGGAGCTCCTCTGCCTGGACACCCACTGCAATCAATGCAGCACACAAGTCGGTGTAACCACGGCCCACACCGTTGAGCAAACCGCCGGGAACAGTTCCGAAGTAGCCGGTGAAAACGGGGATGGCCTCTGGGTCGACCTCCAAGGCCCGCTGGCCCAAGCTGGTGCTCAAGAATTTGTAGAAGCTCTCGTCAAAGCCCTTGGAAAAGTCGTGGTCCAAGGGGATGATGTCGCTCAAGTCCACGTACACGGCCTTTAAGCCGCGGTCTTGCATCAAGGCAGCCATGAACAAACACGACAACTTCTCGCCCACGGACATGATACTGTCCAACGTTCTGGGGCTAATCTCGCCAATGACCATGGACGCATGCAACAACTCGTGAGCCCGCTGGATTTCCTGGTGCGAGCTTTCGATCAAGCTCTTTTGGATCTCGGGGTCGGAGATTCTCTGTCTGGCGTTGTCCGAGTGGTCATCTTCGATCACCTGCAACAACGTGGTGAAGTCGGTGTTTTCCGTAGCGAGGTCAGCAGCTCTGAGTAGCCTGGAGGTGGTGCCTTCGCTCTTGGTGTTGGACGATCTGGCAGAACAGACCACTGCCACACGGTTGCTTTTGCTGGACTGCTTAACAATGTTGTCCACGATGTTTTCTGGGAACTTGCCCACGGAGGTTCCGCCGAACTTCTGGACTATCCAGCCCTCGGAGCGGAGTTTGTTCAACTCGACCACGGAATTGTAATTGGCGCCTAATGGCGACGGAGACACAGACATTTGGAAATGCTCTTCTTGAAAACACGCTTACACGGCTGAGTCGTGTTTATAGGTCTTAATCGCAAATGAGTCACTGGGATTGTTCTCGCACTGATAGCATTTTTCACCCCTGCACACGGGGCTGACTCAATATCACGAGGTGAGGCACGGCAGCCAGGAGCGAGCCAGCTGCAAAAAGAACAGGGCAATTGTGATTGAAAAAAAGAGAATTGGCACTAATAATATTTCAGTTCGAACTTGATCTCAAATGACCCTATTCATACTTTTACATAAACCCGAGTTGTAAATTGGTCGGTATGACGTTTGCCGGGCCACTATAGTGGATCAATGGACTATAATTGAGTTCTGGCTAGGTATGACGCACACACTGCAAGAAAGAGCTTTAATTTCTTCTTCGATTTCATGACACAAAGCTCCTTCAAAAGCAGTTTTGTATTCAATAGTGGGTATGTTCTAAGAGGTAGCACTTAGTCCATCCGCGCCGTTGAACTTCCGCTCATCGGCCCACTTTCGCATCACCATGAAGAGAGACACTGACCAGCCGGAGCCCAAAAAACAGCTCAAATCAACCTTCACCCATGAGGAAATCAACAGTTTCCTCAACCAAAAGATCTTCACACCCGATTTCCAACAGTCACTTCGATCCGACGTGGAAAACAGCCTGCCCTACAGATGGGGCACCGTCACCGAGCTCATCGACGACACCTTGCTTCGAAACGTCCGCAAGGAAGTGCTCAGTGAGATTGCCTTCACCAAAAAGGAAACGGATATTTACAAAGTGTACCAGAGCGGTGACTTGGCCAACTTGTCCGGCTTGGACTGGTCGGACTTGTCCAGACTACCCTCGCTCTACAAGCTCCGGGCTGCCATCTACTCAGAGGAGTTCCGGGACTTCATCTCGGAGGTCACGGGCTGTGGCAAGTTGAGTGGCCTGAAAACCGACATGTCCATCAACACCTACACCAAGGGCTGCCATTTGTTGACCCACGACGACGTCATCGGCTCGCGCAGAGTCAGCTTCATTCTCTACATGCCCGACCCGGACAGTACATGGAAGCCCCACTACGGTGGAGCGTTGCGGTTGTTCCCGGCCATTGTGCCAAACGTGCCGCAAACGGACTACGAGGCCAAGCTTGTGCCGCAGTTCAACCAAATCGCATTCTTTACCGTCCAGCCCGGGTTGTCCTTCCACGACGTGGAGGAGGTCAGAGTTGACAAGCAGCGGCTCTCGATCCAGGGCTGGTTCCACATTCCGCAAGAGGGCGAAGCGGGCTATGTTCCTGGCGAACAGGAGGAGACCGAGGCCAGAAGCACGTTGCGTCAATTGCAGACGAAAGAGTTGCAGGAGTTCGACTTTCCCAAGCCCACGAGAAACGACTTCCCACCCGAGGAGGTCGAAAAATACGCAAAAGAGCCACTTTCGGAGAAGGAGACCCAGTACTTGGCCAACTTCCTCAACCCAACCTACCTAGAGCCAGGTGCTCTCGCTGCGCTCCAAAATACATTCCTCGAAGAGTCTGTGGTGGAAATCACCGAGTTCTTGAAGAAAGACTACGCAGAGGCCTTGCGGACCAGTCTTCGGACGATTGAGGTCGAGAAGAAGGTGCCACAAACGGCTAAAGAGGTCGAGTTCCCCTGGAAATGTGCCGTTCCACCACACAAGCAACGCTACATGTATATAGACGGGAAGACTCTGTTTGAGCTCAGCGAAAAGAGTATCGAGGAGGTCAATCATTTGGGCCCGCAAGAACTTCCTAACTTTCTGCTTGCCAAGCAGGCTTCGTCGGAAGAAAGTGACAAGCTTCTACTCGAGGTGCTCGCTTTCATGAAGTCTGCGGCCTACAGAAAGTGGTTGCTGACGGTGACCGGGCTCATCCCCACCAGCGACCAGCTCTTGGCCCGCAAGTTCAGGCCGGGCCACGATTTCATTCTTGCCACCACCACGGACAAGAACTTGGCCCGGGAAGGCGAGTTGAATGTGCTTCTAGAGGCAACTTTGGGGCTTACACCAACTGCCAACTTGGAGAAAAACTGGGAGCTGGGCGAGTTCGGGGGCTACGAGTTGTGTATGGCCATGGATGGTGGCGACTCGGACGGCGAGTTTGAAGATGACGATCCTGCCATCTACAAGGCCGGCGATTCTTCTGACGACTCGGTACTATTCACCAGCCAGTGCAAGTGGAACAGCTTGACCTTGATGTTGAGGGATCCCACAGTTTTGAAGTTTGTCAAATACGTTAGCATCAACGCTAAGGGTTCTCGGTGGGACATCAGTGGCCAGTGGAATGTGAAAAGTGCAGAGGAGGAGTGATCATGTGAAAGACAGATGCAAAAAAAAGAACTTAGAAAAATAAATGTAGATATAATAGACGAATTTTTTGATTAAAGGCTCGCAAAAAATAGCAGATTCTGGAATTTTTGTGACATTCAGCAAATCAAAAATTCAACGGAATCGGATAAACACGTCGTCCGGCCCGGACTCCGCTACTGATACGAGCCAAAAGTCCCAGCGTCCGGGTAAATGGCGAGTCCATTACCCCAAAGTGGTGCGAACTGACACAGTATAAAACCGCGTGAAGATTCTCAACCACGTCTTCGATCCCCATCCACCATGGCCAACGAACCTAATCCCTTGGTGATTCTCGCCACCGTGGCCGCCATTATCGGCTCCTTTGTCGTTTTGTACTGGGTCCAGAAAAACAAGCTGGCCCAGCCGGTGTTGTCGCCCACGGAATTCAGAAAGTTCCCCTTGATCGAGAAGACCAGAGTCTCCCACAACTCGTGTGTGTACCGCTTTGGCTTGCCCAAGTCCACCGACAGATTGGGTTTGCCCATTGGTCAACACATTGCCATTTCCGCCGAGATCGGCGGCAAGGAGGTCGTGAGATCGTACACCCCGATCTCCAACGACGACCAATTGGGCTCCTTCGACTTGTTGATCAAGACCTACGAGAACGGTAACATTTCCCGTTACGTGGAGTCCAAGAAAATCGGCGAGACCATCGATGTCAGAGGCCCCAAGGGCTTCTTCACCTACACCCCCAACATGAAGCAATCTTTGGGCATGGTTGCCGGAGGTACTGGTATTGCCCCAATGTACCAGGTGCTCACGGCTATCTTGGACGACCCTAACGACAAGACCAAGATCTTCTTGATCTACGCCAACGTCTCTGAAAACGACATTTTGTTGAGAGCAGAGCTCGAGGAGTTGGAGGCCAAGCACCCCGACCAACTCTCCATCCACTACGTGTTGAACGAGGCTCCCGAGAACTGGAAGGGCTCCGTGGGTTTCATCACCCCAGAAATCATGGAGGCCCACTTGCCCAAGCACACCGACGACACCAACTTGTTGATCTGCGGCCCTCCACCCATGGTCTCTGCCATGAAGAAGGCTGCCCAGACCTTGGGTTACCCTAAGGCCAGACCTGTGAGCAAGTTTGGCGACCAGGTGTTTATCTTCTAGAATAGAACGACCTGAACAGGAGTTGAAAGTAATGGTCTCTCGAGGTGTGTCAATGGCACAGGTTTCTGTGAACAGTAGTCTTTCTGACCAGTGCTAAATCTTGATCGGCATATCTTTCGATGATCTTCTCTCAATAAAACATTTTGTACGATTCCGAGTAAAAATAAACAGGGGCCGATTTGCAACTTCTCATTCCGAGCCGGTATGCACGCTCGTACCGGTCCACCGTGCGCATGACCCGCCATCAGCTCTGCTTACTACTCCTTTTATATCTTTCCAACTAGACTTCTTTTTTTCCCCAAATCGCTACCGTTCAATTTCCAAGCACTCGCTTCAATAGCTGATTTACCGGGCTTAGTCCTAATCGGCGCACCTCCTTACTTTGCTATTATTATGAAGCTGTGGTGGCTACTACCATTGGTCTTTGCTGCCACCTCGCTAGGCTCCGCCATCCCTCAGTGGGAGTTTGCCGGCGGTTACATTGAAAACGCCCTTGACCAGGATTACGCCGAAATCGATAATGTTTTGCGTTCGCCGCTCAACCGCAAGTTGCCCCCCATATCCCGCAAGCCGGCCGGAACCGAGAAGCGGTTGAAGCCGGGAGAGATCCCTCGTTACGTTACCGAGTACGCTCCGTACGTGCACCTCTATTCCGAGGAACGGTACTTCCCTTATGATGTTCTGCAGTTCGTGGAGCACTTCACGGCAACCTACGCCAACGGAACCGTAGTGGAAGGTACCGAGGATAAACTCAACATCACCATGTTGGGTGACCTTCCGAAAATCGCTCGCATCTACCTCACCAGCAGAGAGGATTTCGACAAAGACCCCGACTGGATCATGGGTTTGAAGAACAAGCCCTCGTTGAGAAACGGCGAAATTAAGGATGCTCCAGCTACCCTCATCGTGGTAGACAAAGGTAACGGGTGGGTGGACGCCTTCTGGTTCTATTTTTACTCGTTCAACCTCGGCCCATTTGTCATGGGCTCCGGGCCCTACGGCAACCACGTGGGTGACTGGGAGCACTCGTTGGTGCGGTTTTATAACGGCGAGCCGGTCATCGTGTGGATGTCGGCCCACGGCGGTGGCGGTGCCTACTTTTACAACAATTTGGAGAAGTATGAGCTCGATGCCAAGCACCCAATTATTTTCTCCGCCAGGGGCACCCACGCCAACTACGTCTCGGTAGGCACGCACCCGCACGACCTTCCCTACCAGATTCTCTGTGACTTCACCGACAGGGGCCCTTTGTGGGACCCCACCAAAAACTACTTGGGCTACACGTATGACGGTAGTTTTGTGACGCCCGCCAACGAGAACATCAATCCAAAATACACGGGCCGGGAGTTGCGCTATGGCAACTGGCTCACGTTTACGGGTCACTGGGGCGACAAACAACTTCCTAGCGACGACCCACGCCAGAAGCATTCGCTTATTGGCGGCTACAAGTACATTGACGGGCCACGGGGGCCCTTGAAGAAGAACCTTCTTCGGATTATCCCTTGTGAGAGACACAAGTGGTGGAACTTCTGGAATGGCTGCAACGTGAGGGAGAATATCAAATGGGGCATCGGCGTCGAAAGCGAGGGATACAACTGTGGCAATGTGTTTGTCACGGTGAAACCCGCCTGGCTCCGCAGAGGTCTACAGAAACTCACGTGGGGCGGTTGGTTTTGTTTTGTGGCTGACCTCATTTATGGCTGAGCATAGCGGATGCTCAATATGGCGGACCTGGAACCGAGCCGGTGCAGCAAAACGCGGCACCGAGCATGCATGAGTCAAGCGATGCGGCGATGAGCATCGGCACTAATAATGAATATGGGAATAATACAGTAATAATGAATTTTAGTTGATACGTAGGCGGCAGAAAGTAGTGACCTTTTGAGATCAGCCTTTTCCGTTTTCTTTTTTCTCTTTTTTCGTTTTCTCTTGCCGTACCTGATTGACGGCCCATCGGCATTTGCATCTTAATTCCGTGCACTTTTCAGGAACGTACTACAACAAAGATGTCGTATGTCCAGTCGTCGCTGACCGCCGACCTAGAAAAGTTCTCCGACACAAACCAAACCGACTACTGCGAGACTTCGGGAGTCTCGAGATGGCAGAATTTCAAAGACTCGTTCAGAAGAGTGCCCATCGAGGAGGATGAGTCCGATGAGGACATGACCGACATCGAGCGGGCCAACCTCCTCACGGCCAAGTCGCCGCTCCAAAGAAAGTTGAAGTCCAGAAACATCACCATGATCGCCATTGGCTCCTCCATCGGGTCCGCCTTGTTTGTGGGTTCCGGCTCGGCATTGGCCACCGGTGGCCCTGCTGGTATCTTGATCACCTGGACCATCACCGGGTTGGGAATCTTCACCACCATGCAGAGCTTGGGTGAGCTCTCCGTGACTTTCCCTGTCAGTGGAGGCTTCAACCTCTACGCCTCGAGATTCATCGACCCCTCGGTCGGATTTGCCGTTGCCTGGAACTACTTCATCCAGTTCTTGGTGTTGCTCCCCTTGGAGCTTGTCAGCAGCTCGCTCACCATGTACTTCTGGAACAGCACCATCAACCCCGATGTGTGGGTGCTCATCTTCTACGTGGTGGTGTGCTCCATCAACATGTTTGGCGTGAGAGCCTACGGCGAAACCGAATTCTTGTTCTCCACCATCAAGGTGGTGGCCGTGGTGGGCTTCATCATTGTCTCCATTGTGTTGGTCGCCGGTGGAGGTCCTTCTGCTCATCACCATGGAGCAGAGTACTGGCACCACCCTGGTGCCTTCGCCAATGGCTTCAAAGGTGTAGTTTCTGTGTTTGTTACCGCCGCCTTTGCCTATGCTGGAGTTGAGCTTGTGGGTTTGGCCGCTGCCGAGTCCGAAAACCCCCGCAGAGCATTGCCCAGAGCCATCAAGCAGGTGTTCTGGAGAATTTTGATGTTTTACTTGGTTTCGTTGACGTTGATTTGTTTCTTGGTGCCTTACAACGACCCTCGTCTCTTGGGTGCATCGTCTGTGGACGTCACTGCGTCGCCCTTTGTCATTGCCATTGAGCAAGGTGGCATCAAGGGTTTGCCCCACGTCATGAACGCCGTCATTTTGATCTCGGTCATCTCCGTGGCCTCCACCTCTGTCTACGCCTCGTCCAGAACTTTGACCTCGTTGGCGGAGCAAGGCTTGGCCCCCAAGATCTGTGCCTATGTGGACAGAGAAGGCAGACCATTGGTGGCCATTGCCATCAGCAATGTGTTTGCCTTACTTGCCTTTGTGGCAGCTAGTGGCAAACAGGGCGATGTGTTCGACTGGCTCTTGAGTATCTCTGCATTGAGTTCCATTGCGCTGTGGATCTCCATCAACTGGGCCCACATCCGCTTCAGAGCTGCGCTCAAGGCCCACGGCAGAGGCACCAACGAATTGACCTTTGTGTCGCAGACAGGCGTGATTGGCTCATACTTTGGATGCGTGCTTTTCTTCTTGGTGTTGGCTGCCCAGTTCTGGTTGGCCCTATTCCCCATTGGCGAGGAGCCCAGTGCATACAACTTTTTCTTGTCGTACCTCGGCGGAGTCATCTTGCTTGTATTCTACGTGGGCCACAAGATTTGGAAGAGAAACTGGATCTTGCACATCCCAGCCAAGCAAATCGACATCGACACTGGTCGCAGAGAAACCGACATGGAGCTTCTCAAGGAGCAGATTCGCTTGGAGAAGGAGAGCTTGAGCCGCAAGCCATGGTACGCCAAGTTCTACCACCTCTGGTGCTAAAAAAGGATTAAATGTAGATATAGATGGAGCATATAGAGATGGGTGATAATTAAAAGCAATGTATAGATTCGAGAAAGAAAGAGAGAGTGTTTTTGAACAGAAGAGATTAATGGAGTTTGAGAAGCATCAAAGCATCGTAGGGCAATGCCCATTTGCAGTCTATTTTTTAGTCCATCTCATTTCGCATCCACATGCGACCTCCACTTCCCGCGGATTTCACCACTTTCGCATCCACAATCAGCCATGTCCGGCCGGCATGACTCGTCGTCCAAGAACTATGGGCTTGGTGGCGTTTTCAAATCGTTCACCAAGTCGCTAAAACCGGCCTCTGGCCGGGTGCCTGTCGTCATCAACGCCAAAGTCGTGGGTGGAGGTGCAGACATGCAAGGGCTTCTCTCGAAGCTCCAGAACGGCACACTTTCCACGCGAGTGGCCGCAGCCGAGGAAATCACCTCGTCGCTATCGAAGCATTCTGTGTCCTCCATTCCCGAGATATGGTATCTCGCCCGAGACCTCTGTGACCGGCGGTACGCTCCGCTGGTGCGCAGAATAGCACTCAACCTCATGGTTCAGTGCATCACCCGGGATGACATTGCCACCGTCAGCAACCAGCTCATGTACTACCGGGACATTGTCAAATACTGCAGCTTGACAGAGCTCGATCCCGAGTTCGAGCTCTTCTTCACCGCGGTCAAGACCTTAACAAACGACGGAAAGGACATCCACGATCTTTGCATTTACAACCTGGACCGCAACTGGCCCGAATTTATGATCCAGAGCTTGGCCAGCGTGCGGCAGTCCATCTTCAATTCTCACGACAAGCGTGTGGCAGTGAGTCCATCCGTGTTACTCAGCATGTGCAGCTACTTGGAGAACTGCTTCAAGTTCAACTTTTCCCTCTTGGACGAGCTGTTTGTCGCCTCCGTATTGGACCAAATTAGTCAACTTGCTTTTGATGTCGACAGCCCAGACGTTCTTCAGAGCATTTGCGAGCTTATCAATGTCATCACCGTGTTTGGCTACGTCCCGCAAGAGTGCTATCTTCCGACGTTTCAACTCATCTGCTGGCTATCTTCATTCTCGCCCGAGCTCCACAATACATGCAGCGACTCTGCTTCCCGGCTTTTCGTTGCCTCGCCTTATAACGCACTTGATGCAGCGTTGGCGTCGTTACAAACACCCACCCTTCGTGAGTACTCCGACAAGAACATCGGTCACGCAGAGCTAAAACAAAAAAAGAAGCACAAAGTGTTGCTTACTGCTTTGGGCTCTCTCGTGATGCTTGAAAGTATGCTTCTGCGCTGTGGCTCCGATCAGATCCCGGAACAAATCTCCATTGCATACGACGGTCTCTACTGGGGCCTAAACGAGTGTCTATCCCTCAATGTGATGCTCTTGAACAGCGGCGTGCTTCGGATCTTCGACCATTTATTCTCAGCCACAGATGACCCACAACGTTTCAAAAGATTCTCCACCCTCTTTCCTTTCTTTACGTGGTACTCCTCGTCATTTTCCATCATCGACCTTCTCCTGAAGGCCAGGCTCAATAGCTCGCAGGACCGAAGCTATTGGACAGCAATCTGCTCTTCCATCTATGAGCAATACAAGGCACACGGCTCACTTGCACCAGAGGAGAAAATCGTTCACCTCTTCATGCTCCATCCCGAGTGTGTTGATCATGACATCGTGAATTTCATTATAGACACATATAGTTCCGAGAACATGTGCACGTCCTTGCATCCGTTCTACGTTGAAAACTGCAATGCTTTGCTCAAAGCATTCTTCTGCCCCACAGGCACAAAATCAATGCCCCCCGGCGTACGCATCAACGTGTTGAAAGCTATCAAAGACGGGTTCAATAAGTCGCTTGCTTTCACAGATGACGACTCTAGCATCAAAGACACCATGCTTCAAATATTCAAATCCTCATCCAATGAAGAAGATCAAAGCGTCACCGACTACATATTACACCACTTCTTGATTGACTTTCTTGCCTCAAGTTCAATGTCTGTTTTTCGCTCTGTGATTGATGTGTTCAAACCAGTTTCACCATTTGAGTCGAGACCCAAACTCGACAGGGCAAAGACTCTAGCTTCCGTGGGGTCATTTGGCACATACGCAAATTCTCACGCCTCCACTTCGCAGCACAATAGAAGGACTTCGTTTGCAAGCACACTTGACGAAAAGAAGGAATCTCCTTCTGCTCTGAGTTTTTTGAATGAGCTTGCAAAGAGCATTTGTTCCAGTTTCGTGACGCTCTCTTTCGAGCAGCCAAAAAAAGCCCAAGAGTTGTTTGACTTCTTGATTGACTTGCTCCGGTTTTCGTTACGTTCTGAACACAATGTGGCACTCACGATCATGAGAGTGTTGATTCGTTTGCGGTGCACCAATGATGGGTCCGTTTATTTCTCCAACCCTACTGATATGGACGGCCTTGCTACCGCTTTCAAGAGGAACTCTGAGGACGAGTCTTTCGAATATAACTCCGGCAGCTTGTGGAAGTATCCTGAGAGTATTCAATTCCTTCCTACTGCCAGCTTCGATCGTCCTTGCCCACAGTTGTTCATTGCACCAGACGAAAAGTCGAAGACGACGTCGCTAAATACAAGCAACTCGCTCGACATTTCAAAGTGGATCGATATTGTTCTAATCATCATGGAGGAGCACGTCCACTGGGAGCTCTATTCATATGTGTGGGCTCACATCTGCTCGCAGCTTTTCAATATCAGACTCTTTTGGCATTTGCGGGAAGATGTTGCCCAAATCGTCACCATTACCTGCGACCAATTAACTTTGAACTTTCCGAAAAGCCTTGCATTTCCGATTCCACATTCTTCCGTCACCAAGTCTGATTTGCAAGTTGCCTACATACGTACTTTTTCGTCTTTGATTGGCTATCATGATCTTTTGTCGAAGCAGGAAGAGGACAACATTGTTAGCTCGCTTCTATTTGGTCTCAGTGCTTGGCAGAAAACTGCTATTCCTTGCATTCACATGTTGACCATCGCTTGCTACGAGATTCCAGAATCTCTCAAGAAATACTTACTGCCAATATTGTCGAAGTTACAAACAGGAACAACGAACGTGTTTACTGGCGCTCTCATTTTGGAGTTTTTGATGGCATTGACCCATGTGCGCTCTTTGACTTCCAACTTCACGAACGAAGAGTTCAAACAAGTCTTTGCAATCTCGTTCAGGTTCATTGAACATGCGCTTCACCTGCGGAGCAGAGATCACCGCAAAGGGGACAACGAGTCCAAAAATTCTGTGCAAATTCATGGAGTGGATGCACAGGTAGACCGTAAAGCGTCGACTCAAACAACCACTGTGAATCCCATCTTGTACCTGTACTTGTTGGTGGTTTCATACTCTGTGGTGTCTCGTTGGTTTCTTTCAATTGACATGTCCGACAGATCGAAAATCAGCTCATTCATTATAGGCAGTGTCATTTCCAGCTGTGATGCCAAGAGTGTGAGTGATCTTGACCCGATCGCAATTGCTTTCATCGACTTGATCAGCAGATTTACCTATAGCAATGTGCCCTTGAAGATCGTTACGAATCTCAACAGCAGAATGGCAAGCATCGTGAGTGACTCGGAAGGTCGGCCACTTTCTAGAAACAAGTGGATTTTGGGACACGGCATTGTGGAGATCATCACGAACACTGCTACGGGGGCCTCGACCATCATTTTACGAAGACCCAGTGGTATTTCCTCCTTCCACTTGGTTTTGGATGCCAGTATGGTTCCTTCCAACACAGATGTTGTCGCAAGTAAGCAATTGATCTCCAACAGCTACTTGCTTTTGCAGCTATTCAAGCCGCTGTTTCAAGACAGCATGTCGAAACCCTTGCCGCTACCTGACGATGCTTTCACCGAGCGTGCTATCAATTCATTTGATAGAATTCCTGTTGTTGCACACCACAAAGCAGGAATCGTGTACATCGGTCCGGGCCAAAAGGAAGAGTCTGAAATTCTCGCAAACACCGTGGGATCTCATAACTACCAACAATTTTTGGATGGTCTCGGCAAGTTGATCAAACTAAGCGCATCGGAATCCCTCTATGTGGGAGGGCTCGATAAAGTCGGTGGCACTGACGGTGAGTACGCGTACTTTTGGAGCGACGAGATCACTCACCTCATCTTTCACACGACAACATTAATGCCCAACGTCGCCAGTGATAAGATGTTCCACATGAAGAAAAGACACATTGGAAACAACTACGTCAATGTCTTCTTTGACGAGTCTAATTACCCGTTCAACTTCAACGTCATCAAGTCGCAGTTCAACTTTTTGAATGTGGTTGTCAGCCCCCACACGCTAAATCAGTCGATGAGCAACACCACCGACAGACCCATTTATAAGGTGAAAGTCTTCAGGCGCAGCGGTGTACCAGGAATCTTCTCGACTACGCACTACAAGCTCATTTCCCTTGAGCAATTGCCATATCTCGTGCGGAACATCGTTATCATGGCAAACAAATTCTCTGACATTTGGCACAACATGGGTGCAGACGGGACTTATACAAGCAACTGGCAGTTACGTGTGCAACAGTTGAACAAGCTCAGGGAAAAGACCATTGAGACACAAAAACAGATTGCAGAGGAGGCTGCGCCCGTCGATATCAAGTCTATGGAGGCAGTTCACAAGACAACAGCTGAAGCATTTTTGGAGCAACTTCAAGTCACAGACTTACTGGCTTACGCCCATGATCCAACCAACAACGACTTTGACCCTAAATCTGAGAACGATCTCTACTCGCATCTAGAGTTCAATTCCTACACCTAGTGATCAAGGCATCTGATTGTTATGCTAGTCACGCCCTTTAGTATTTACAGAAATGAATGATACAAATGACCAGAGTTGCTGCTTATGTACTTGAGAGGCTTAGGAAAAAGAAAGCCCAATAAAGTTACGTCCCATGACAGCTCGGTGTTTGCACTGTGGTGCATAATTCGCAGCCGTGTGCGAAATGGACCAACGATGAAAAGCCACAAATCTGAGGTTGAAACGTAGTTACCAGTCCATTTCTTAGAGTCTCAACACCAATAACCGTTACGTAATTTAAACCAACGGAAAGGGGCGGACGGAAATTAGCCTTTTTTAGCAAGAATGTGGGTCACATGACCCGAGGCGGAGGGCGAGCTCGGACGCCGATGTCACCGGAGATGCTCCAGGCGGGCAGTTATTCCGGCATGTGGCTGAGGCCGCTCGAGAATAATTATCACCCGAAATTGCGTAATCTATGGCAAGGAGTGCAAATTCGCTTATCGGTCGTTGGCTCGAATTATCTTCGTTAAAAAAAAAATAAAAAAAAATCCTAAACTTCCCCAAAACGTATTTCTTCCACAGCAACCTTTCCCCTTCCAGCAGCGCCCGCCTTGATCGCCGCGGCCCTTATGCGAAGAAACGTGATTGAAGCCCGGCTTATTAACCTCGAGCAAATTCACTGCCAGTAACCTCGCCAAAGCACCCATAACCTCAGCTTGTTTCAAAGCCCCAGGCGGGAAGAGGACCAATAACAAAACACCCCGGATATCCATCCTTAGTCATTTCGCCGCTCTGCTCATCGCATGTCCAATATTTCCATATCGGTACAAGAGTGGCAACGGCTCTCGTTCGCCGCCCTCCAGTCGGTCAACGCCACCTTGAGCAAGGAGTCAGAGGCGCTCCAGACCCTTGCCTCGCAGTATGTCGAACAGCAGGAGTCTCAGCTTGACTTGATCAACTGTTTGGGTCTCATGTACGAGGCTAATGCCCGTGGAGGCAAAATAGTCTGCTGTGGCATCGGCAAGTCGTTCAAGCTTGTCACCAAAACCGTGGCCACGCTCAAGTCGTTGTCCATCAACGCAGACCAATTACACCCCTCGGAGGCCTTGCACGGCGACTTGGGCTTGCTTCGAGACAACGACTGCTTGATCTTCTTCACTGCCAGCGGAAACACCCCGGAGCTCATTCAGTTGTTGCCCCATATCCCCCAGCCAATTCCGATTATCTTGCTCACCTGCGCCAAGGAGTCGAAGCTTTCCCAGCATCCTCGGATCAAGGGCCTTTTGCTCGCAAACTTGCCCGAACACTTGAAGGAAACCACCATCCACGGTCTTCCTGCGCCCACCGTGTCCACCACCTTGTCGCTAGTGTTGGCTGACGCGGTTGTGTTGGCATTGTCGGAGATGATCGAAAACGACCACATGAAGCGGAAAAAGGCTTTCTCCATGAAACATCCTGGTGGCTCTATCGGCTCCGACTTGAGCCACTTGAATGACAATTACCTACGGTTGGAAACGGCTCTGTCTGCATCTGGCACACTCAAAGCTCCTGACAGTTACACCTCGTTGTTGTCGTTGGGCCAGCTTCGTGACTGCTTCCGCACATCTTCGATTCTGTCGTCTCCTGGAGCCTCGGATACTGAGGACCTGTACGCCAACACTGCCGTTTCGGTACTCTCGATGAAAATCTCATCAGCTCCAGAGAACACGTATTTTACCGTGTCAAAAGACTCTTTCATGAAGTGGAGTGAGCTTGACTTGTTGCAGAATATGGCCCTCTACGACTACATTGTCTACAGAGCTGGCAATAAGGTGTTTGCAGCTGAGTGTCCAAGTCTTCGAACGCATTACAAGCGGACGAAGGCCGTGGGAGAGGAGTTCTCTATGGACGACTTCGTCAACTCTTTCAGTCCTATCCAAGATCCCGCATCTAGGTAGAATTCAAGTGCATTAGAAATTTTGGGTCGGAAAAACATGTTAAAAATTTATAAGGGTCGGCGATATCTGTTTTAGTTCTTCAATTTACATATCTGGATATTCAATACTTAATTACAACAATGTGCTCCTGAGAGCATACACCATCGATGCTTATGCACCAACGGAAACTTTAAACACGATCGGCATCAACCAAAGCAGTCTCTGCCACAACAATCATCTTCTCGACAGAGGCCAAGTGCTTTCCGTAACTATTTTTCATGGAAAGCTGCTTGAGGTATTGCCGCAACTTCACAACCAACTTCTTCTTCTCCGGACTCTTGGGGTCAAATCCCTCCACGAGCTTTTGAATGACATAGTTAGCATACTGGTCCTTCATCATAAGGGCTAGTGGCGAGTCGTCTTCCACGTTCTCCTTTTCTAGCAGCTCATTGCCCAACATCACTTCAGCCAAAATTCTTTGCCTCTGCTCCAAGGTTCCGTGCTTAATGCACTTTTCGATGACATTAGAGGCGAACTTGTGCTTGGAGAAGTTCACAATCGAGCTAAGAGCGACTTTGAGAATTTCTTCTTGATCCTCACGGTCGCCGTGCTCCAAAATGTGTTGGATAACATAGTTTCCATACTGATCTTGGATCAAATAGAATATAAACCGCTTCAACTCAGCCAAAATCTCTTGTTGATCCTTGGGGTCCGAATACTCCAACAACCGTTGAATAACTCGGCAACCGTAAGGATGAGTGGACAAATGGTAGATGTGACTGCTCAAGCTGTCAAGAATGAATCTGATGTCATCAAACGGAATCTTCTCGATGGACTTTTGTATCACATGGTTACCGTTCTGGTCCTTAGCACAGATCAAGACGTAGTCTCTCAATTCATTGACAATGAGCTTCTGGCCATCCAAGTGAATGTACTCGAGTGCTCTTTGGACAACACGACAACCGTACATCTGTAACGAAAGCTCGTAAATGTTTCCAGTCATGCAGCTCAAAAGCACCTCTTTTTGTGTATCAGAGCCATGCTCGAAGAACTTCTGGATCACGTAGTTACCGAACACATCAGTCATCAACTCTGGAGCAATCTCCCGAATCTCATTGAAGGCAACTTCTTTCTCTTCCTCGGAAGCGCTAGGCAATTTTTGCTGGATAAATCTGGAACCGTGCTGATCTTTGGTGAACTCCACGATATGCCCATAAATATCTTTCAAAAAATAGTCCTTACCCTTGGAGTTGGAGCGGACTTCCTCCAAAAGTGGAGACCGGTAAATGTGATGTCCTGACTTTCCATTGCCATTCGAAGCACCGCGACCCTGTTTGAACTTTTTGCCGGAATTAGTGGCAGGATTAGGGGAAACGCCACTGGAACGCCCACCTGGGGCGGGAGAGTACTGTGAGCCTTTTCCACGAGCTTTCAGGTCGTTTTGCTTTGGTGTGGTGGACTTTTTGGGAGCAGGAACGTTGGAAGGGGGTGGAGACGCAGGACCTGCGCCATACATGGAGTATGGGTTGAACGGCTGGAACATGAATCCTGGCTGTTGAGGACCTCTATTCATCAAACCAATCCCGGGCAAAGCACCTCCCTTTTGGGGCAGGGCAGGGTCTTGGTCAGGGCTCTTCTTCGAGCCTGTCTCCGTCGGAGGTGTGGCAAGTTCCAGATCATCCCCGGCAGGCCCCGGAGCCTCAGGTGCACCGTATGGCATTCCGTAGACTGCTCCATCAGCGAATGGTGGAGGTCCTCCCATCATGAAGAAAGGAGGGCTCATAGGAGGAAAACCCGGACCCGACTTCGGATATGCCTGTTGAGGTACACCGCCAGCGGGTTGGAGCGGAGGAGCCATTCCACCATCGAGAAAGTAGTTGAAGTTCTGGTGGGGAGTGAATGAGGTCGCAGTGGCCGGGTTCCAGAAGCCTTGATGGTTCTGGTGTTTATCGGACACTGGCGAGGGTTCCGGGTTCACCAAGGCAGCAGTGCTGGGGATGGGCGAGCTATTGTTGTAGTTGTCGATCTTTTCGCTGATAGACTGGTGCCTCGAGTTCCGGGACGAAATGTTCAAGTTCTCGTTCATGGAGCCGTGGGGCGTGAACTTACCCTGGTTCAGGTCGCTCGTGAAGCTTGTACGGCGGTGATGCTCATTGTTGTCCAAGGAGAACGAAGACAAGGTGTTTGTGAGCTCGATTTCCTTGGTGGCGTCGGCCACGGCGGAGAACTTCTGCAAAAAGCTATCCTGAGGTGGGTGTCTGCTGGCGATCCCCCCACTGATAGAAGCAGTTCCTAAGGGAAACGGTGGGGGCTTAGAAGACGACGGAGTAGGGGCAGCGAGTGCGTGGGGCCCGCCCGTGCTGGCAGCGTAGGAGACGTGGGCCAAGCTTGACTTGAAGTCGAAGAGATTGCTTTCGAACTCGCCGGTGTCGCTGAAGGAGAAACTCCGGTTTTCCCGTTTGGACCCGAGCAAAGAAGCCACGTCGTTGTCCACCTTGTCGAGCACACTGCGGTAGTTGGCCGACATGTTGGGGCTCGACGGGTTGGAGCTGTTGGACCAGATGGTCTCGGGCATTATGTACAAGTAGGGGCGTGGATGGCTGGGAGGGTAGGTTCAGGGTCTATTAACAGGATTGAGGGTGGCGTAGCGGAGCAGCGTCTGGGACGGTGGGCGCTAGACAAATAATATGGCACGCCCAATTGCGGGAGAACTGCGGTGGCGGAACTAGAGTGAGGTCCAGATGCCAATTTGGGTCTGAGGAAGGTAAGTAGGCCGAGCTTGAGAGTCAACACCCGCCCTGCCTGCAGGCTGGGATATTGTAGTTGTGGAGATGGTGGTCATGGAACGGCTGAAAATTCAGGGGTGGGTGATCAGTTAATTCTCTTGCAATCCCGGCTCTGTGTTTCCTGATCTTAAATTTATTTTTCCTCTTTTTTTAGATGGGTCGAGCCACCGGAAGGCAGGGGTTGGCATTCGGAACAGAACGGATGGCGTAAAAGAAAGACAACATTTGGAGAAATCAATTTGTCGGATTCCACTACAAATTAAACAGAAAGTAAAAATGCATTTCTACAATTCCACCCTCTTTGTTTCTTGTATCACCACCATCACTACCTCAATCTCAATTCGCACCCATCACCACCATGCCTCGTCAACCAGACAGCCACGGCCGGCTACTAAACCTCCTATACAAGAAAACCGTTCCGGAAATTAAACCCAAGGTGCCCATTGTGCGCCGCTTACTTTATGACCAAGATTCAGAAACCGACACCAAGTCCATTCTCGATGACTTGATGCAATCGCAGTGGGAACAGAAACCCATCGAGCTGGCCATGGCCGATGCACAGGCGCAAGCGCCTAATGCGCCCAAATCCAACGTGCTTCGGCTCAGCTGTGCCAATGGCTACATCAGCCGATTCGATTTGCACAACATCTACCCCGTGATCCGGGACCGGCTGTACTTTCTCAGTGGAGACTTGAAGAAAGGCTTGAACTTCCACGTGGTCAAGGGACGCAACCCGTACTCGTTGATGTTCACGGGACACTACTACTTGATATTCCCCAACTACAATCAGGCATGTACATATTATCTTGAGACAGCACGCAAGCTGCTCAACGGGGTGCCAATGAGACTAGAGTTCGTCTCTCCAACAGATACCCACCTCAAGCAAATCGGGCTGCCGGCGTTGGCTTCAGCCGAGTACAAGTCGCCCAAGCTCTTTTTGCTGCTAAGCGAGAATTTCCGCCTGGCGGCGGCGGCGGACGTGTTTGCTGCCTCAGAGCCCCAACTGCAGATTCTCTCTCAGCTCTCTCGCATTTCGCTGGATCGGTCCCAGTACACCGGCACCAGCCCGGACCCTTTGAGCGATGTTCTCTGCTCATTTGCAAATGTTCCATCTCGTTACAGCCAGGTGGTTGTAAGAGGGCTCCCGTTCGGCGTTGGTGGTCCGACGTTGGAGAACCTTTTCTGGGACTACGAATTCGCCAATGAGCAAAACCCCCAGAAATCCATCTTCAATTTGCATACGAACCCAGCATCGCAGATCACCATGTCATTGTTGAAGTTCAAAAACGAACACAACGCTCGGAACTTTGTCCGTAATCACCACGGTAGGAGGTGGGAGAAGATCCACACAAGAAAGGTGAAGGCCATGTACGAGCCAATTCTCTGTGAAATCGTAGATTAATAGATCACTTATAAAACACTGGAGGAACTTCACAACTGTGTAGCTATGAGTCCAAACTCTTCCAGCTCATGCGAACAATGCTGTAGCTACTGGTATGGGTAGGGGCGGCGTTGGAAATCCCGTGGTCCGATGCGGCGGCGGAATTGTCGGTAGTCTTGACGATCATGTACTTCTCCCAGATCTTTTTCTGTTTCCAGACAAGGATGATGGTGTCATTTCCCGACCACCCAAGCACCGCTGAGTCTGCAATGTTGGCGTGAGTCTCGGCATGATATTTGTTGGTGTTCACGGAGCAGAACGACCACGTTGATTGGAAATAGTTCAAAGGCAACTTGAAGCGGCCAAGAACATGCAGCCTGTTGGATGGCAGTTCTTGGCCATTCCCGTCACCATAAGAATCTGACGATGGATGGCTCCCTGGGTCGCCTACATGGTAGACATGCAAGGTGTTCTTGTCCGACAACACCGCCAACTTGCTGTCGTTGGGAGAAAACTTCATGGAAGTGATGATTGCCCGGTCGAGACCCCTTCTGAATTCATACATTAAAGCAGTGCTTTGCGTAGAATGAATGCGTACGATTGTTCCCGTCTCGCTAGCAGATGCAACCATGGTACCAGTTCTGTTTAGCGTAATGAAGCGGATGTTTGACTTATGCGCTTTGATGATGCTAATGGAATTTTTTTCTTGTCCCTCAGGTGATACATCCACCAACTGAATCTGCCCCACTGTTCGCCCTGGGAACGCGAGGATCTGGCATTTCGTGGTTTCGCGTGGGGCAGAAAGGTCGTGGCCGTTTAATGACGAGTATGACGCCGGCGGCGAGACCAATTGAGAGGCTGATTGTACAGACAAGTCCGCCAAGCCGTGAACGTTGGTGATGGTCTCGTAGGAGGCGACCTTTTTCGGAGGCGCAGAAAACTCGTAGACAAGAACCTGGTTGATTAGAACCACCACGATCCTGATCCTGGAAAGCAATACATTGAGCACCAGGCTCATGAAGCTAAGATTCAAGCTCGGCCTGCGTTTGAGATCATCCCAGATGATGATTTTGTTATTAGGGAATTTCGGGTTCTTGCCACCACCCACCATGGCCAAGTAGTTGGTTCGATGAAGCATGGCCACGAGACCAATTCCTGTACCGGCGCCATTGGAAGAAGTGAACAGCCGGCGAACTCGCAAGTCTATGGGATTCGTGTTGTAGACGAGAAACCCGTGCTCGTGTGCAATGGAGAAGCACCCTTGGTCCTGGTTGAACGCCACGTCTAAGACATTCATTTCGGACTCATCAGCACGCAGATTATGGCCAAGACTCATCTGCAAGTATTACGGATGCCAAGACGAAATGAAGGGTTGGTAGACTGCAAGGAGTCCGAGTTATAGCGGAGCCGATATGGAAGTGGTGTGGACAATGCAGAAGTGGGAAAAAAATACCTCACGAGTGGGAGAGTCGCGTGTATATGCTGTCCAGAAAAGGATCCCTGCTAGGTGTTGCAGACCAAGGGAGTGTTGGATCTGTGTGTGGAATTAATGGTGATATGCGGGGGGATCAAAGCGAAGGCTGAGAAAACAAAGGGTGGCTCGCTGATATGGAACGATTGACTCGGTGAGGAAAAAGTGGCTGCGCGCACAATTAGACGAGGGCAAAACAAAGATGCAAACTGCAGCGTAATCCAAAATTAGAACAAAAATTCCCGGAACGAAAAATTTCGCCAGATTAGTCGCTTTCAATATCCATCACTTCCTCGTCACTAGACGCTTCGCCTCGTTTGAGCCCCTCCACCATTGCGTCAATATCAGCATCTTCTTTGAGATCACTAGTGACGGCTTTGACGTCATTTATGACAGGCTTGCGATTCTGCTGCAAAATCCCTTCAGAGCCAAAAGCCTTCTTGAACTTGGGCTTGTTAGTAGCGAGAATTTCGGTAAGACGAGCATCCATGTCGTGGAAAAACATGTTGGAATCTCTATTGTACAGTAACGCCTTCTTCAAGAGATCTTGTGCACACCCGTCTGACGGCTCAATGGCCAATGCATCATGTAGGACCTGTATGGCTTTGTGAATATCACCCAATTCAATGTAAACCAATCCCATTGAAGCAAGCGTGTTGCAGTCGTTTTGAGCACTGAGCTTCAAAGCCTGGTTGAAACAATCTAATGCCTTGTATGGGTGATGCGACTTTCTGTAGACATGTCCGAGGTTCAGGTGGATCGAGATCCACGTCTTTGAGTCGGAGTTGAGATATTTTGCGGCACCCAACGCTTCTTGAAAGATCAACTCTGCTCTTTGCAATGAATTACGGTGATAGTGCACGACTCCCAACTCGTTGAGTAGAAGCGGGTCTGTGTTGCAAATCTCGTAAGACGCTAAAAGGTACTCTTCTGCCAAATTGATGCTCTTCATCTGCAAATGCTGCATGCCCAAGTAGAGATTGGGGAGGTGGGTACCAGGACAGAGACGAGCAGCAAAAGCGTAGGCGCTAATGGCTTGTTCATGCTCACCTTCAAATGCAAAGGTATGGGCAAACTCAACCCAACACTGGCCACTATTAGGATTGAGCATGGTAGCCTTGCTGAAAAACTTTCGAGCATCGATGGTGCGGTTAATGGAAAGGTAGTAGGTGCCTATGGCTTGCCAGGTCAACGGGTTCGTAGGATGGTTGTCTGCCAATTGGTGAGCTTTCAAGAAAAGCTTGTTGCGGCCGCCGAGCTCGTACAAGCAGCTGAGATAGTGCGGGAGCACACTGAAGTTGTAAGGATCGTTGTCGAGTACTTGTTCACAGACCTTCAAGCACTCGTCGTAATTGCAGCGCACGTACAAGTACTCAGCTCTGCTGACAAGCAAGTCGGCATTGTCGCCCAAGCGGTACTCGTCCTTGAGCACGCTCTCGGCCTCCTCGAACTTAGAGTTGTTCATGAACTTGCTCAACTTGCACGTGTACAAGAGCTTGATCAACTCGTCGTTGTCGTCGGCGTCCGCGTAGTTAAGCTGGTTGATGAAATCCCACTGCTCACTGGGCGAAAGGAAGTTGTTGCTGATGAGCTCGTTGAAGGCCTCGAAGCACTTGACGTCCACCATCACCGCCTCTCGGTAAGCCTCCTGGGCCCGTTCCAAGTTGCTCTGATTGGCGTAGACCACACCGCGCAAATAGCACATAGATGCTTCAAGCCGTGTGCCACCGTCAGTGTTGCGCACCTTGTACGTGGAGTCCTTGAACGGGTTTGTTTCGCCCAACAAGTCCAACGCGTCGTCCCAGCGCTCAAGCTTGACAAGGGAGTACGCCGAGAGGTAGCGGCAACTGAGTGACAGCTCGAATTCGGGTTTGCTGGAGAGGAGTTTGTGTGCCCGCAAGTAGTTGCCCTTGTTGAAGTGGACCTGGGCGAGCCAAAAGGCGTCGTTGGGGTCGTTGGTGAGCGACAAGATCTTGTCGCCAATGTACTCGGCGGTGGTGTAGTGGTGCTGCATCATGGCGTCGTGGCGCCAGAGCCGGAGCTTCTCGGCACGCGAGAGCGGCTCTTCGCTCGGGTTGTGGTCGGGCACATCGCCTGGGCGGTGGTTGCTGACGTTGTCTCGGTTGTAGAACAGCGACAGCAGCGAGCTGGGGGTGTCGAACAAATGGGTGTTTGGGTTCGGTGGAGTGATGAACACGTCCTGTTTTTCCCGCGCGATCTGCGGCGAGATGAACAACGTGGAATTGTGTTGCAGCGGGGTCTTTTGGTTGGGACCCATGGTGTAGTTGTTGTCGCGATAGTGATTTCGCAGCAATGGGTGATGCGGTAGTTGAACACGAAGAGAGAGAAAATAATGCTGGTGAAATTGGATGGGGAACGAGAAGCGATCGTCATCCAATTGCTGCTCCATTTCTATTTTTTGTCGTAGTAGGCTAGGAAGCTGAAGGATCAGATACATGGCCTTTCAGTGCTACAAATCAGTCAAGCAAGCATGAAGGTCGAAAAGCTTGGAAGGTCTAAATCAAATCTACATTCTCTACTTCCCCTCTTTCAATTTTCTCTTCTCATCAGTTTGTGTGCTTCTGTTTTCTCGTCTTCTGGTGTTCCCTTGATCTCCATAGTGAGGCCTGTGCAGGGAGATGAGCTCACCACTTTTCACACCATCTCTTCCCATGCCTGAACCCCAGACACAATTCAGAATCATGGTGGGCTCGTACGAGCACAACTTGTTGTGCTTGTCGCTCATCATGAAACCAGGCAAAGAGCCCGTGTTCACCCCGATCTTCCACTTCCAGGCCCACACCCTCTCCATCAAATCCATCGATGTCGCCAAACGGTACTTGGTGACCGGTTCCAACGACGAGCACATCCGTATTTACGACTTGCAAAAGAGAAAGGAACTCGGTAACTTGTTGAGCCACCAGGGTACGGTCACCACCTTGAAGTTCTCCACCGACGCTGGTGACAACGACCACTCTCAGAAAACAGGCAAATGGCTTCTCTCGGGATCCGAGGATGGCAAGATCATCATCTGGAGAACCCGTGACTGGGAGCTTTTCGGCACCTTGAAGGGCCACCAGGGCCGTGTCAACGACTTGGACATCCACCCATCGGGCAGAATCGCCATCTCCGTGGGAGCAGACAAGACCATCAGGCTATGGAACTTGATGACCGCCAAAAAGGCGGCCGTGTTGAAAATCAAGGGCAGAGACCACTTGGGCCAGTCCGGTGAAATCGTTCGTTGGACCGGTGACGGAAAGCACTTCGTGGTGGGCTTGTTGAACCAGCTCTTTGTCTACGAGCTTGGTGATGAGGCCCTGATCTCTAGAAAGATCAAGTACAAAACCACATTGATGTGCTTGCAGCTCATCACAGTCGATGGCAAGGAGTACGTGGCCACGGGACACAGCGATGGCTCTATCGAGTTCCTCAGCATAGAAAAACTCTTGGAAGGTGAGTCTGAAGACGCACCAAAGCCCGAACCTGACTTTGTGTTGCGGGGCCACTCCAACAGAGTCAAGGGCATGTCATTCTTCTGCTCTGAGACCGAAACTCACAACGTGCCTTACTTGGTTTCGGTGTGTTCTGACGGAAAGATCGTCGTTTGGGACGTCCTGGAAAAAACTAGAGACCAGGTGGCCGTGTACGACAGTGGCGAAAGATTGAACTGTATCGCTGTTTGTGGAGAGTCCGTGGAAAAAGCCGACACCATGAAGAGAAGATGGGAGGAGACGGAAAAGATCCAGCCCATTGAGTCTGAGTACGAGACTGATGGCGAGGATATCAAGGACATCATGGTGGGAAAGCCCACCCCCAGCAAGAAAAGAAGAAACAAGAAGAAGAAGCCCAAGGTGAGTGTCACTTTGGAGTAATACATAGAACAAGAGACGGTAACGTGTAAGTCAGCGTGTAAATTAGCAACGTTTATTCCAAAGTCAGGTGTAACGCTTATGGTAGGTTGTGTAGCGGTGATTTATTTAAGAAAGCCCGTTGCAGCACCCTACAACTTCGACTTTCTCTGGCTTCAAGAAGACAATCTCGACACGTGGTGGTCAAACAACTTCTTGGCTCTGGTCCACACTGGAGCAGTGTCTCTGTCCTTCAATTGCAACAAAGAGGGCATCAAGTCCTTGGAGAAGGCCTCGGAAGCCTCTCTGGGCAACAAGGAGGGCAAGTGGTCAATGGAGCACACGGACAACTTGGGGCCAGCGGAGGTGTCCACAGGAACAGTGGGCTCGTTGAACACGGTGGCGACAGTGTACACTGGGATAGGGTTGTGAGGGTTGGTGGTGTCGGCAGAGACATCGACAATGGATCTCAACTTTCTGTCGGCCTTGTTCAACGAAGCGTAGTCGATGAAAGGAGGAATTGGCTTGGACAAGTAGATACAGTTGACGAAGATGTCGGACTGGACAATCTCCTCGAAAGGTCCACCCTTGGCGGTCTCAGCCATGTCCCACTTGGCCAAGTTGTCCTCGGGAATGCCCACCTTTCTGAAAAGATCAAGGGCTCCGGAACCGCATCTGCCCAAGGCACCAATCACGAGACAGGTTGGGTACTGGCCGTTGTTCTTCTTGACGGCAGCGTCCAACTCGGCCTTGACGTGGCTCACCATCTCGGATTCGTTGGGGTAAGGGGTCACAGCAGGCAACTCCTCAGAGTCGGAGTGGGACTGCTTGAAGGCCCAGTCCAACACACCGATGGCAGCACCAGCGAAACCGGCGTAGAAGCCAAAGGCGGCCACTCTTCTGCCTTGCTCGTTCTCCAAGAACTCCAAGTCGTACAAGGTACCCTTACCGGCTGGGAATCTGGACAAAACGTCTTGCCATCCACCTTGGTCCTTGTAACAGTGGGCGAACTGAATGTGCTCGTGGACAAGGGGGAAGGTCTCGTCTTCGGGCAACTCCTTCAAACCAATGATGAGTCTGTCGGTGGGGGCCTGCTTCCAAGATCCAGCAGGGACGATCTTGGCGCCGACGGCGGCGTATTCATCAGCCTTGAAAATCGACTGTTCGCTCTCCTCGACGTAAACTTCGTAGCCGGCGTCCAACAATTGCTTGGTGGTGGTAGGCGTCAAGGCGGCTCTGGCCTCCAAGGGCTTAGTTTCTGCTCTAAGATGTAAAGTAACCATGGTAGTTGATGGATGAGAATGGACTGGAATATCGGCGCTCTATAAAGCAGCTGGTGCAGGACAGATGTGACTCAGCAAGGCATTGATTAGATAAAGAAAAAAAAAAAAAAAAAAAAAATTGAAAAACTACACAGAAAATAAATAAACAAAGATGACTCAGGTACTTGATAATTCTAATGCCTCGATCGTCGTTGGTCTAAGATTACTCAGATCTACTATCTTTGGCTGCGGTCCACATAGCGCAGTCGAGACCGACTACGGCTGTCACGTCATATGCACGGATTTGGCACTTGACGGCGAAAATTGAAGAATTCCGTCATCTTATCTTACATCTCGGGAACACGTCTAAGTTGTGTCAGTACTGAATGTCTATGAGTCATTGCAGAATTCCTATTTACATCATTTTCTCAAGCACTGAAGAACGTACTCTCCAAAAATGGGCTGGGCCACAGCCCACGAGTCCTCCACAAATGAGTCGCCAAAGACCTTGAACACCTTCTTCATGTTTGCGAGCTCCATCTCGTTCGTAACCATCTTGCTCAAAATGGCTTTCTCGTACAAGAGATGGGCAAACTCTCGGTCTTTGTCATACAAGCTACCCACCATGAGAGCCTCCGTCAATACACCTGTAGGCGAACGGCCAGTGGCTTCATTGACATCCTTTGAGACCTGGTTGATGTAGTCATTGTAGATTGCAAGCGATTTTTCCGAAGAGAAACGGCTCGAGGCAAGAATGAGACGTGCAACAGTGGCCACTGTGAGGCTCTGAGGGTCTTTAAGCGTCTCTGCCATTTTGAAGAAAGTCTCGTTATTTTCCTTGAAAGCTTGGTAGCAAAGGGCCTGGACAAGCTTGGCTTGGACGAGCTCAAGCCCCACCTTGTCGTGGCTCTGGTACTCGTGGAACCGTTGAAGGGCCAACTCGAGGTTGTTCGTGTTCATGCCGTAGGTTTCCATGAGCTGGATACGCAATAAAAGCGATTCAGCGTCTTTCTTGTCGAGATCTAAGCGGTTCTGTTCGACATGGGCAAGTGTGGCAGCGGTGAAGTCTTCAAGGTCTTGCTTCTGGGTCTCCGTGAGGTCCTTGGAGCTGAGATCACCACCGTAAGCGAGGATTTTGCTGAGGTCACCTTTCGTGAAGATAGAAGGGTCTTTGTTGAACAAAAAGTGGGCCACCAGCAAGAACTCGGTTCTGTCGTGTGCAAGTGCTAGCTTTGACCGTAACCATTGCACGGTGTCCAAGTCGATCAGCGACAACAATGACAACAGACCTGACTCTTTGAGCTTCTCGTACAAGAGCTCGAGCAGCGGCATCGCAGCCTCCATCGAACTAAGCTCGTTGATGACACCGATGGCCTTATTCACATCGTCTGTACTTGGCACAAACTCGTCTTGTTCGTTCTTTTCACCAAGCAACAACTTCTGGATCACAATTTGACGAACCTCATCACTGAGAGGTCCCAGCGAGTGTTTCCGGAGTAAATCCGTGGCGCTGAACACTCTTCCGGGGTTGTGCTCAAGTAAAGATCTGATCGAATGATTGTCCCACTGGTGCTGAGGGGCTTTCTTCGAAAGCGTGAAGTAAAGGGAAAAATCCTGAGGAAGTCCGTATTGTAGAAGCACGTTGGTGATGTCGCTGGACGTCTTGTCACTGAGCGCTTCATGGAGACTTTTCAACTCAGCATCTGTGAACGACTTCTTTGAAATTGCATTTCTGACATCATTTGCGGAAATAGCCTCGCCGGCTTTGAGCCCGTTGATGATTTTAGCATAGGTGCTATTCCACCGCACGTTTTGTCGGAGACTGTGGAACATGACTGATGGTACTGATGATGTAGGTCGCACCGATGAGTATGCCTCACTCGATCTTCCATCTACTCCCACACTCAAGTTTGAATTCTATGTCATACGTTCATTCCTCTATGTCTATTACTCGTGCTCCAACTCAGCCTCCAATTTCGACAAAAGCCCGATGGCAGGGAAGTAGTTGGCCCATTTGTCTTCGACCAGGAACTTCTCCACATTGTCAAAACTGGATTTATCGTTCAAGTAGTCGTTGAAGTCGAGGAACTTCTTCTCCTTCTCACACTCAAAACTCCAGCTGGCTTTGAAAGCACCACCAAGCGCACAGGCATTTGGAATCTCGACCTGATAATTGCCGTCCGTGGCACCCATAATGGAGCCCATCTTTCTGATCATGCTCTTGTTTCTGGATGCTCCGCCAACGTAGAAGATCTTGTGTGGCTTCGAAGTAAGTGAAAGCGCGGTCTGCTTCTTTCCGTCGGTGTAAATGTCTCCAAACGTGTCCTTCAAATCGTCCACAAGCTTTTGGGAGCTAGCCTCGGCAGCACGATCGGAGCTTCTCGAGTCGTCGGAGCTGCACAACATGGGACCAGCTCTCATACGGCAACTGATAGTTTGGGATTCCACAATGGACGTCACATCTTCCTCGATATCCCATTGATCCACGTCCTCCACCTTGTCTCCAGACACTTGAATTCTGCGAATTTGAGCGGGGGCATTGGGTACAATTTCACCGATGGGGAAATACACACCCAACTTGTTGTCAAAATCTTTCGACTTGTCGAGGATCTCGTTGAACTTGTCCCATGAGTCGTGCTCGACGTTGTGTTTGTCATTCAACTCGTTTCTGACATTTTCACGGGCCAAGGCACCATTACAGTAACAAATCATACCCATGTAGGCGTTCTTGATCGTTGGGTGCTTGAACACATGGTACTGGGATGATGGCTGGTAGTTGTCTGTGACCAAGAGAACCGTGGTAGACGTACCCAACGACACAAGCACATCCTTGTGTTGCAAGGGCAACGAAATGATCGTGGCAAGGTTGTCGCCGGTGAACGAGTACACCTTGGCGTCGGACGAGAATCCGTACTTTTTAATGAAGTAAGGCGCAACTGAGCCCAAACCCTGGTAGTCAACAGGGTTGATGGGTCCCAATTTACGCCTGAGCTCCTTAGCAGCGGCCTTCGCATCCTCCTTGCTTGCCCCGTCCAAATCTGGGTGGGCGCCAGCGGCAACGGAAAGTAGCTCGTCGTCGTAATCCGACTTGGCAATGTCGTACACGTTCATACCGCAGGCATCGGCCTCTTCAATGGTGGTAATCTCACCCAATAAGACGGAGGCCACGAAACTGGACACGAGCGAAATTCTGTCGGTTTTGGCGTACACGTCCAGGCCCGATCTTTTGGCCAACTTTCTGATTTGCAAGCCAGTGAATCGGTAGTGGGCTCTTGAGCCAGTAACAGCAGCAAGGTCATCTGGACCACCGGCAACTTTTTCGAAATCTTTGATCTCTTGGCCAGTGGAGTGGTCCTGCCAATTGGGCGACGTTTCACAGGCGAAGGCAGAGGATAAAGCTTCAGACAACGACGAGTGGTTTTCCATCTTGGACAATGCAGCAGATGCCGACTCGGACCAGAAGACCGAGCCATGCTGCATGCCCGAGCCAGACATTCCCTTGACTTTTTCGAAAGGGAAACCATCTTTTTTCATTTGGTCGAACACGTAGTCCATGGCATCCAACCACATGTGCACCGGGGACAAGATTTCGCCCGAGTCAGCATTGGACAAAACACCCTTATGAATCTTGTATTTGTCCTTGAACTGCTTGTCGAATTCCACGTGGTACGTGTTCAATGCTTGCAAGTTCTCGTTGATGACAATGACCTTGAGTTGTTGGGTGGACAAGTCAAAGCCCAAGAAGAGCGAGTCAGCGACAGTCATCACAAGTTGTATTTAATTTGCAACCACTGCACAGGGTTCTTGTTGTAGGATGGCCAGCTAGGCAAGACAAAGACGGCGGTGAAGGAAACACAGGCAACAAAGGCGGCCACCAAGTAAAGAATGTTTTGGGTCACGAATCCGACGAGAATGGACACGGCGACGGTAGCGTAGTTGAGTTGGGTGGCGAGGCGGTCTGCTTTTTTCTGGCCCTCGAAATCAATGGGGAATTCGATGAAGGCGTTGATTTGGTTGGCGAGGTTGTCCATTGGGGGAAGCGCTTTATATAGGGAAAAGTAGTGTGGAGGTGGAGCAAGTTTTGCGCACTGGTGCCGAGTGCGGATGGTACAGGCCAACGGTCTGCCCGATCTAGAAGAGATGAGCGAAGTTTGACAGGTATGCGTTAAGGGAGGGCTACTTTTTTAGGTTTTGGGGAATGAAATGTCTCAGATGGTTTCATGGAATCGAACCGGAGCTGAACTCTCAAAAATGCTCTTTATGTACTATGACATCGTAAACACTGACATCTGTGCAAATTAGGTTCCGGCCCAATCGGCTGGAAAAATGACCAGGCCAAGACCGGGTGGAAACAGTAAACAGGCAATTCCGATGAAATATGTCTCGCTGTGTGAATTTCTACCATCAAACTCCTTACAGCCTAAGTCACTCTCGATTTTATAGAGTGCTACTGCCTGACTAATTGCGGGACACCCATTGGCTGGCACCGTCACCGATAAATAGACATTAATTCATAAATAAATAAACGAGACCGCGCTCGCTACATCGTCTGGCTCTCGTAATACTTGACGTCGTTGCTCAACAACTTCTCCTCCAAGAAATCCGCCACCTGGTTGTAATGGTCCTCTTCAATCACCGACATGAGTTTCTCGTTCGGGTCGATGTTCTCAAATGAGAACGAGTAGTCGTCCTCGGAGAATTTGGGCAAGTCGTAAAATTTGAAGAACAGGTGTGGTTTTTTGTCTCCAGTCGACACAGTCGTCGAGACCGTGGTCGATCTGGTGAGCGAGGTCATGAGCAGGTTTTCGTCCGTTTCCGACGTCGAGGGCGACGTCATCCGGGACAACAGCGTCGAGTTAATGTCCTCGTCGTCGTCCTCGTCGGCCACGGGCCCGAGCTCGTCGTCCAGCTCGTCCAAAGTGGCGCGATCGAGATTGACGAAGTTGAAGAGTTCTTGCTCGTCGCCAATGGCGTCCATTTCCTGCTCGAGGGGCGACACAACGGCGGACGGACTGGTGTATTTGAGGTCGTTGAGGTCTGAAATGAGCTCGTTCATGGGGTCGCCCATTTCGTTGAACACCCGTTTCCGTGCCGTGGTGGCGGTGTCGTAAAGGTCTGGAACGGGCGACAGTTCGTTCGACACGGTGGACATCACCACCGATTTGAGATGTTTATAGTCGTGTATGAGCAGTAGCAATTTTGTTTTGAGGTGGTAGTTTTCCCTGTCGACGGCCTGGATGTTGCATATGAGGTCCTCCGGTGTGTCGATTTGTGTTCTAGCCACGGGGGCCGGGGCGATTTTGGCCGGGGTGGCACATTTTGTTTTGATGCTGGCTTGTTTTATGGTGGATGTTTTCAAATGGGCGGTTTTAAGACTGGCGTCGGGCCCGGGGGGAGACGCTGTCGACGGCGAGGCCTTAGGTTTCTTCTTTTCCACGGCTTTAGCCTTGCGGGCGTTTTTGGGCCTTGGAGGTAGCACCCAGTTTTTGGATGTGGTGATTGTCAAGATAGGCTGGCGGTCTGGACAAGACATGCTATTTCATGCTAAGCTGGAGGTGGAAGCCCGCTCAGTTCGGAAGTGTTTCTCCTGCGGTTAAATGGCAGGCAAATGGAAAGAAATGGGAATGGGAGGAATAGATGGGGGAAAGTGATTCGATTTATGCAAGGCAGCAATTGGAGCCGTGGTGTGGAAGGTTGGCGCAGGGACAGCAAAATTTAGCACTTTCTCGAACCCAATCCGGGTACCAAACAGTATTTCAATGGTGCAGACGAGATGTCTCGCCAACACGAGAAATTTTGCTGCCGACGGGAGAAGCCGGGTGCGACCCCAGGGTTTAAGGCCGAGTCACGCGTGCACCTGGCCCGGCTACAATGTCCGAATAGCCGGGGCGCATCTTTCAAGAAATAATAAACAAAAAAATAATGATGGGATTATTGATGTTAGTATTGGTGATCATTGACGATCAAGGGGATTCATCCGGGGCTGATTGTTCGATAAGGCTTATGCACCATGCGTTGCTTTAGCCACTTGCGAATTCGACTTGACTCAATTGGCGCGAATTACGTAGTTCGTTAAGGTGCATAATCTCGCCCATCCCGGAACCCTCTGGTTAAGAAACTGGCGAAATTTTCATTGGTGTTTATTTGTTGGTATGTTTCGGTGTTGTTTTGGGTTCCATGGCGCTACGCTTTAAAATCTGAGACAAATTCCGTTCCTGAACTTTCTGGGTTGTTGTTTTTCTGTTTCCTTCCCTTGCTGCCGAATACCCGTGGAGTGCAGGGGTGCTAAATGAAATTACTTGCGATAACCCCCGACTACACGTGACAACCCCTGAAAGATGCTGCCAATGACGACGAGGATGTTGTAGTTTTCAGTTTCGCAAAAACGACTCGGTTGGTACCGGGCCCACCGGGCCCCTATTCCGTGGCTGGTTCGCCAATTCCTTTTTCCCGTGCTTCTCGGAGTTTCGACCCCGAAGGTGCGGGTCGCTCTGCGTTACCCTTGATCCGAGCCCCATGCAGAACCGCGCCAGCATGATTCATTTATGTACTGTGATTAATTTGCAGTAGATATGATCCACGGGCTGAGACTTCGGTACTGCGCCGTACAATCTCGTTGATCTTGCTCTTTTTAACTTTACTTCTTTAATTTCCCTAATTTCGTTTTCTTTATTCTTTTTCTAGTTCTGCGTGGGCATCGACGTGGAGGGCTTCAACACCTCCTCCACGTTGCTGGTCTTCCAGTACGTGGTGATGGTCTTGGGCTGCGTCAAGAACGTCACGCCGGCCTTTCCATAGAAGTTCAAGTCTCCCAAGAAGGAGCCCTTGTTACCAGTGAACGAGAACATTGGCAATGGCACGGGGATTGGCACGTTCACACCCACCTGCCCGCAGGCAATGTTCTTGGTGAACTTCTGGGCGGCGGCGCCGGACTGGGTGAACAAGGCCACACCGTTTCCGTACCGGTTGGAGTTGACCAACTCAATGGCCTCGTCAAAGGTGTCCACGTTGACCACGCTCAACACGGGGCCGAAAATCTCCTCGTCGTAGGCCCGCATGCCGGGCTTGACCCCGGTCAAGATCGTGGGGCCCAAGAAGTTGCCCTTGGCGAATTTGGCGTCCTCGGGCTTGTAGTTTCTGCCATCAAGCAACACGGTGGCTCCGGCCTTCTCCGAGTCGTTGATGATCTCCACGGCTCTGGTCAAGGACTCGGGGTTGATCAAGGGTCCCAAGTCGGATGCAGCGTCGAAGCCAGAACCAACCTTCAACTGGGCTGCATCACGGGCCACTTCCTCGACCCACGACTTGGTCTTCTCACCCACAGTGACGAGCACCGAGATGGCCATGCACCGCTGGCCCGCGGCACCGAATGCAGCGCCGTTGACGGCGTTGATGAAGTGGTTCTTTTCAGCGTCGGGCAACACAATCATGTGGTTCTTGGCACCCAAGTTGGCTTGCACACGCTTACCCAACGACGTGCCCTTCTCGTGGATGTACTTACCGGCCTTGTCGCCGCCCACGAAGGTGATGGCCTTGATGCGGGGGTCCTCGAGGATCTTGTTCACGGTGTCGTGCTTACCGTGCACAATGTTCAACACACCGGGTGGCACGCCGGCCTCGGCAGCCAACTCGGCAATGATCATGGCTGCACCGGGCACTCTCTCAGAGGGCTTGAGCACACAGGTGTTTCCGGTGACCAACACAAGTGGCAAGCTCCACAAGGGCACCATGGCTGGGAAGTTGAAGGGGCAGATGGAGCCCACCACACCGAGTGGCTCACGCACCATCTTGGTTTCCATGTCGGTGGCAACCTCCAAGGACGAGGCCATGAGGTCGTTGGGGGCGTTGCAGGCGGCCTCGGCCACTTGCAAACCACGCAAAACGTCACCCTTGGCGTCGGCGAACGTCTTGCCCTGCTCCAACACAATCATGCCCGCAATGCGATCATGGTTCTTCTTCAACAACTCGACGAACTTGAAGGCAATGCCCTGTCTCTTGATGATGGAGTAGTGCTTCCAGGTATGGAAGGCTTCTTCGGCGGCAGCGACAGCATCCTCCAACTCCTGAGGAGTGGATTGGGGCACTTTCGAGATCACCTGGTTGGTGGCCGGGTCGTGGATGTCGAACCACACGTCGGAAGCCGACTTGACCAACTCATTGTTGTGGAAGGACGGGGTGATGTAAGGCTCGGTACCCTCGTCGTGGTGTTTTGTGGGGTAATTTTCAGGCGTCGAGGTGAGGCGGACGGTGGAAAGCCACCGGGTCCGGGGCACGCTGGCGGCTAGGCGGGCGGCACGGCTGGATCTGCACAATCTCAACATCGGGAATTTCGGTGGTAGCTGGACTTTTGGCGGGGGCAGTATGTCTTTATACTCTGGCTTATCTGAAGGAATTATGTATGTCACCGAGTCGCGGCCCGCTGCCGCTTTCACAGTGGCAGAGTGCGCCGCAATTCCACGGCAATGCCAGTTCCCCACACTGGGGTGCAAAACTACCAGAATGGTGATCTTGCGCCGGGAAACGGAAAGTGGGAAATTTGGCTTTGGGTTTGGTCCCGCTTTTCTTCTTACGAAATTTATTCCCCCTCTTCTACCGGATTTAGTGGTCCCCGGAGCAGCGATTCCGCCCGCACCAAATTACCCTATCCGGCCCACGGCTGTTCTGGCCGTTGGAAATTCGCACCTGCTTCTGCATTCACTCTACTCTATTCAAGTCTTTTCACGTGCTCCTCCGACCCGTGCTACCTCTACTTCTTGTACGAATCGTCCTTCCAGAGATCGTAGTACAAGTCCAACAAGCACGACGTGCTCCAGGCCTGCGTGGGACTCAGGTCGTTGCACACCTCGCCGTCCTTGTTGGTGAGCTCGGTCAAGCCCGCCCATGGACTGTTGCGGATCCACTCGCGGTGGCCCTTGAGCCGCAAATTGATCGCTTGCAAAAGGTTTTCCGAGGGCTTGCCCAGGTCCTTGGCAACGTGGTTGAAGTGCAAGTACGCACGGATAAAGTAACCGAAGCACCAAACCCACTCGGGACCTTGGTGGTAGTTGCGGCCCTTGGACGTGGCGAAATCGGTCAGATCCTCGCCGTTGTTGTAGTATGGTCTGTAGTTCCAGTCCGATGGGTCCAACGTTCTCATTCCCACGGGGCCCCGAATGTATTTGTCTGCATTGTTGATGGCTGTCTGTGCCTTGTCCTCGCTGAAAAGCTCGGGTGCAACACACATGGCGATGGGGAAGTTGGCTCTCAACTGGTAGTCCTCGAACTCCTTGCCGCTGCGGAAAAGGTCCTTGTAGATACCTCTTCTGTTGACCACGGAGCTGTTGATGACGTACTTGTGATCGTCCTCGGGGTTTTCAGGAACGTAGAAGCACCGCTCGAAGTTGGCCTGGACCAAGTCTTCCCAGTCCTTCAACGACACCTTGCTTCCGTCGCTCTTCTCCACTGACGTTTGTTCAAACAATCCCTTTTCGTGCAAGCCGTTGACAAATCTCAATGTGCTTTTGAGAAGACCTTGCAATTCCACGGCAGCTCCGTCTCTAGGCGTTCCTGGAACTCCCTTAGACCCAGCCTTCTCGCTTTCGCCCATCTTGTCCATCCAAGTTCCACAGTTAAACTGCGAGCCACCGTGAATAAGACCAGTTTCCCAGTCAACATTGACTTCCACGTTGAAACCCTCGTCGCTCATCTGAGAGTCGAGGTTTGGTCCGGCGTTAGCCTCGCGGTATTTGATGCCTTTAGCATGGCGGGCCAAGATCTCATAAAGAATATCCTTGATGGACGTTTCATAGCTAAAAGCTTTCTCGTCGTCGTAAGGAATCCACGTGTCGTCAAGTGGGAAACGTCTCGTGACTTTCTCCTCCAAGATCTTCTCTCCATCAGGTGCATACGTGACGTACTCCTGGATAGCTTGGGCGAAAAACCAAGCTGCGTCTCTGGCATTGTACCGTGGGTTTCTGCCGGCGTCCAACAAATTGGGGATCAAGCCGTGTTTCAAAGTCTTTGCAAAGGCGAGAATATGCTGCTTGGCATCGTCATATCTGGCACAAACAATCAAGAGACCTCTGAAAGAGATGAACACATCTCTTCCCCAACATCTCATGTAGTCATTGCTGAAATGTGGAAGTCCCGCAGCCAAGCAAGGAACATTCTTGTCTGGAATCAACGAGGTATTGTTCATGATACCACACATTTGGATTGAGGTCAAGGCCAAGCTTTGAACGAAGTTTGTCGACACTTTGATGTTGTCGTCCATCAAGCGCAAGGCTCTGAACCGGGCAGCTTCATAAGCCACACCAACGACAAGGGCGAAGTAGTGGGGTCTCAAAAAGTTTGGCACCTTCTTGACAGCATCCATTCTCGTTCTAAGCCAATCCTGAAAGATTTTCAATCCTTCAGAACCTTCAGAATACTTGTTTAAACGATCGACAAGGTTGTCGGCCGCCCAGAGCCCTTCACGCAAATGGTTGCAAAGAGGATGTGCGAGGTTGTTCTCCCAAATGATATTTTTGAGCACCCGGATCCATCCTTCAAGACCGGCGTAGACCAAGTTGCCGTGTTCGGGAATATTGTAAGTTCCATCTGCACCGCCGCTTGCATCTCTTTCTTCCGGCTCGCTTCTGTACAACAAGGCGTTCAAATCGTAGAGGTTCAATTTAAACGAGGCTTCGATGGCACCTTCCTTCACAAATACGTCCAAAGACGAGTCAGCGGTTGGGATTTTGGTCGAGAACACCGCAATCGAGCCTGGGCCGAACGATCCAGTCACTCTGATGGTCGAGTCGCCGTTGTTGAAGTCAATTTCAGGACACTCAATCTCAGACGCTTTCGTGGGGATACCGGTGAGAAACTTGGAGTCTTTGGTGGCGTCACCAGTCTTGTCCAATGTGTAAGCGAATTCCGCTTTGACTTCGGTACCCTTCAACTCGACTGGAGACAACACCTGGTCACCAGGGTTCTGCTCGAATCGAGATCTAGCAATCAAGAACCAGCCCTTACCAGTTCTTGTGTTGTACCGTTGGATGGTGATGTATTGGCCCTCGTGGTGGATGTACATCTCGTGATCGTTTGCAGCATCCTCTGTTTCCCGAGCAAGACTGGCTCTGATGGCATTCAACTTCAGCTTCACAACGGCAATACCGTTGTCCTCGCCATACTTGTATTCTCTGGTTTCATTCACAACATCGAGCAATTCGGGGTAAGTCTCGTCGTAGCCAAACACTGTACCAACGGCAGAAGAGCAAAAGGACACCAACGCAGCAGTGGGCAAAGTGTCTTCCACTGTCCTAATTTGGGCAGGTGTCTGGTTGTCGTGGGTACAGTCCATGAACAACGCATGTGGTGCTTGAGTGGAAAGAACCTTGGGGATCTCAAGCTCACTGTTGCTATCGCTGAATTTCTTGGAGTCTGGTTCACTTCCAGCTGGGTACGCCACATCGTCGAGAGGCAACCATGAGAAGGAGCCAATGGGCTTTCCGCCGTGCTTGTGCACGAGTCTGGACAACTCGTCAACACTCCATGCTTGCATGGCTTCTCTGATCAACGAGTTGATACCGAGTCTCTCCACGAAGATCTTGTCCATTTCCTCGGATCCCGAGAAAAGCTCGGCCACAACGTACAAGTTGGGGTTGACGGACCGGGCAGCATCCAACAAGGCCTCACCGACATGCAAGGGCGTCGAGTGGCAGTTGTCGAGTCTGAAAGCGCTGAATGCCTTCGCACACTGCTTGGTGTATTCTATCATTCTATTCCACAAGTTGGGGGAGTCTTTTGGGCCGGAGCCGTAGCGCAACTTCACACAGTCGCCCCAGACGATGACCTCTCGTCTGAGGTAGGCCTTGGACTGGTCGGAGGCAAAGTCCACCAATGGGTTTCCGCCCCAGATCCAGCCGTTGTTGGCCAAGGCCCAATTTCTGCCCTTCTTGTCCTCGAAACGAGTGAAGTAAGGCTCGGCAAAGCGAGTGTCCTTGGTGATGGGGCCCAATCTGGGGCCATTGTCTGCGAGTCTCATGAACTGGGCCCTGCCTTGGACCTGGGACTTGATGGAGGCCACATCGCCGTCGTATTCAGCATACAAAGGGGCGTTGATCTCGTCGATGACCTTTGAGGCCAAGTCGGCGATCAGGTCCATGTTGGATTCGGTGGTGGAAATCAAAATGCTCAAGAGTTTCTCTGGGTCCAACTTGTTGTCGAACCTGCCTCTCAACCGGGCCTTGCCTCCAGGAGCGGCGCTGGCAAGTACAAATTCCGACAAGCTCTTCAAGTTTGACTTGTCCACGGAAGCAGGAATGTCGGTAGGAGAAACATTCAAGTCGAGTTTGCGCAACTGCTCCAACGTGTCGGTCTTATCGAAAACGTAAAACTGCCACAATTTGAGCGGGTCCAAGACCTTTGGCTGCAAAGCGTCCATGATCTGCTGCAAGTCGGCATCGGTCTTGATGTCTGTGGGCAAAGAGTACTCAGCCAACTTGTCTGAGAACTCGATAAGAGCCTGGTCCAATTCAATGGCTGCAGTCAAGTGAGGAGCAGTCTCTGCGTTGTAGCCAATATCAGGGTAGTCGCGGATCCAGGCTGAGTTGTCGGCGGTGTGGTTCCACACGACATCCGTCATGGACAACAAGGAATTCTTGGCCAAGGTTTTGCCAATGAACGAGACGGCTGCGTCGTTGGAGTCAAACAAATCCGGGTCGAATCTGAGCTGGTCGTAGATGGAGTATGGTGAGTTAGAGGAACCGCGTTGCTGCAAAGGAGGGAAGTGGATCATGTTGTAACCCTTCTTGGCGATGTAGGCAAAGAGAGGGTCCCAGTCCTTGAGGGGCCCGGCCCATTTCGACACCACGGTCTGAATGTTAACCGCATTGAACGGGAGATACTTGCCGTCAATTTCAAGCTGCGGAGGCACCGTGAAGTACACCTCGTCGGAGGTCTTTTCCTCGCCGTCCACGTCGTATTTGACGTAGTAGCAAAACGGTCCAGGCCGGTAAATTGGCACCGTCACTGAAACGTCTTTGTGAAACGACGAGGCCAACGAAAACTGCTGGAACGTCTTCCGGTCAAACTGAGCGTCCTGGCCCTTTGGGACGTTCGTGAAAAGCGTGCCCTTGTTGGTGACTGGAGATGCAGCATCGAGGTTGAACACCAAGTTGAAGAGCACGTCGGAGTCGGCGGCTTTGGGCACGGCGGGCAAGATCAAAACACCATTATGGACCGCCTGGTTGGGCACGGGTCTTCCGTCGTCCGTGAGGCGGAGAAGGACGGTTTTCGGCATTGCTCAGGAGAATGTGGTCGGCGATGTGCGAGGTGGGGCAATCTGGGGAAGCGGGCAGGTTGCTCGGAATGAAAATTTAAAGATGGTAATGTTTCAAAGCTAAAATATGCTCTGGATGGTTTCAATTGGCAGAAAGGGTTTTGGGTGTAATGGAACGAAGGGTGGGCGTGGTTCAATTGGCGGTACTAGTTGCTACTGGTGGAATTGGGTGGGGGCCAGCAACCGCGAGGCATGCAGAAACCGGGGTCTGGGGAAGAAAAAAAAAAAAAAAAAAAAGACGGGAAAGAGAAAGAGGCCATGGGATTGAATGAGACGAAATAATAAGTTTTGTTTTACGGCAAGCTGGTTTGATATGGAAAGATGAAGAAAACTTTGAGCTTTAGTCATGGTGAATTATTCCGGCTGCATCGGTTATGCGGTGGAAGCAAAAATAACTTCATGGAATCTCGCCATATGGGCTGCGGGGCGGATGCGAGGCACGGGGCTGCCCCGAAAAGCGATCGAGGCGAAAAAAGAAGCTTCCCCACCAGGAGTCGAACCTGGAATCTTCTGGTTCCAACAGAAGTGGTTACTTTCGTAGCCAGACGCCTTGACCATTGGGCCATGAGGAACGAAGCTCACTAAAATTTTGTAAAAGTGGGATAGGGGTGGTATTGGTAAGTATTGCGGAAAATGAGAGATATCCAGCATATTCTGAGCAGGCATGAATTTTTCGCATTGAAAGATTGTGCGGCTCGGACTAGAGTCTGCACATCTTTTCAAATGTCTCCAAAAACCTGTAATTCGAATGCATTCGCTTTAGTCAGGTAGCCGTTGCCAGCCAGCGCTAAGTCCAATTCTTTGGAACCACCTGTAGTCAATGTTTTGCGGTCGTCAATAATTTGGAATCGGAAGGTTCGATTGTCGACTCTGTGTTCTGTTATATCTACGCGTATAGTAATACAAATTTGCAGCTGCGGGATCTGGAAACACCCTGAATATCGATCCTTCAAACTCTTTAGCCTTGAGATGGAAGAGAGCAGTCGTAGTATAAGCGAATGGGGCCGCTGCCCTCCTCGAATTCGAAAATACGTTGAAGGATCATTAGCTCGAGCTCTGCTCATCCAAGTAAACCCACCCCACAACAAATGATCAAACGCAATTGATACCTCAAATGTTTTTTACTCCCCGCCAGTTCATCCTTAGCTAATCGGCTTTTCAATTTCTTATTTGATCTCAAAGAAATTGTTTCCTTATTTCTCCTCCACCAACATTCACCTACACCTTCACTCGCGCTCGCACTCAACACTCCAATGGAAACCCTGGTCTTCGCCTACGTGACGCCCCAGGTGGTGGCCGACTTTGCTGGCGCCGGCACACAGTCGCTTCTCGAGGTGATCCAGGCCGACATGTCGCCGGCGGCCACCAACGACACTCTTGGGGCCGTGTTCACCGAGCTTCTAATGCAGCTCCAAGCACTGGCCATCTCCGTCGCTGACGTGGTGCAGTTCATGCAGAACGCCATCACCGACGAGCCCACCGCCGTCATTTTCTGCCAGGTGTACGATGTGTTCCCACCGGACCAGGCGCTCCGGGATTTGATGGTGCTGCTCAGCAAAGAGCGGACCATTATCCAGACCTCGACCTTGGCCGAATACACCGATTCCGCCACGCTTGTGCTGCTCGACGTGGTGCCAGGCGACGTGCTCAACCGCCAGATGAATACCCGCAAGCGAGACCAGTACTTCACCCAGAAAAAATTCAACTTGCTCCACGAAGAGTATGAGGGCTTCTCCATCTTGGTGTCCGAACTCCACGCGGTACTCAACAACAAGGAAAACGTCGTCTTGGTCGACCACACGGTCAACTTGGTGCACCTGCTCATCGGCCACTATCTGTTGGACCCCAACCGTGTGCTAGACATCATCTTGGACATATTCGCGTGCTACGTGGTATCCAACCACCGCTTCATCGTCAGCTTCCTCCGAAAGTCCTTGTGGTGGCCGCAGGAACAGGGCGACTGTCTTACAGGTTTGGATCGCCTCTCCGTCGGCGGTTCTTCCACCGCCACAAATCTGATTGCATTGCGTCTTGCCAAGCTCCCGCTGAATCGGGAGTTGCTGGAAACTTACAAGGTAATGATCTCCATTTTGATCAAGGAGGGATTCATCAGCTTCGGCGCCATCTACAACCACTTGACTCCAGGTGACGAGGCAATGGCCCTTCTCGAGTCCACATACAAGAAAGAGCTTGAAGAACGCGTGTTCAAGGCAAGTGCTAGTGCGTTAGCTCTTGCAGCGCCATTGGGCGACGAAGAAGATGAGCCTGGCTCGGAAGCAGCAGATACTGCAAAAGTCGCTGATGAGCCCGCCACCGTGGAGGTGTTGCTCAAACACAACCAAAAGTTCCAAATGCTCAAATGCTTCCTTGGCTGCGGCCTTTACTGGCCCTCGATATACATCCTTTCTCGCTACCCATTCTTGGTACATGTCGACCCAGAGGTACCCAAACTCATGCATCGTATGTTCTCGACGATTCTTGAGCCCTTGAGCAAAAGCGTTGCCGCGTTTACCGACCTGGAACTCGCCGGTTTTCAGCAGCTGAAGCAGATTTCTCTTGCCCGGCTGATGAACAAAGTGCAGCTTGAGGAGCCATCACTGACACACCTCTATTGTCTCAAGCCAACGTCAAACGCGTTCGGCAACAAGCTCCTTACCTTTTTCTACACCGAGTGGAAACTGCATTTGCCCACATTGTCCAGTGCAAAGGATCTCGTCGTCATTTTTAGCGACTTTGGCAAGTTTTTCGGGCCCAGCTTAGCTTATGACTCTTCAAACTTCATCAAGCTTTGTGAGGTTATCAAGCATGACCTAATGCAAAGTTCATCCCAAAAAGAAGAGTGGTTCATTTTCTTCAGAAACTACATCTTTCCCTCCATCGGTTTCATCGAAGAAAACGCCATTCCCGTGGACGCTGCCTACGGCATCCTCAAGCATTTCTCGGCGGACGATCGTTACAACTTGTACGGCGAATTATATCAGGTCATCGCCAAAAATAACCCACATGTCAAAATTGCATATGGCAAGGCACAGAGAGCTACCAAAGACGTGCTCAAAAGACTTTCAAAAGAGAACGTGAAACCCATGATGCGCAGACTTGCCAAGATAAGTTTTTCCAATCCTTTGCCCTGCCTTCTCACCATTTTGCAGCAATTAGAAAGTTACGACAATCTCAACTCCTTGGTTGTTGAAACAGCGGCCTACTTTAACGAGTACGGCTGGGACAATTTGACTCTTGCAATCATGATGAGACTAACAACAAGCGGCCGGTCCAATGTCCAGTCAAACGGACTCAACGACCGTCAGTGGATTCAGTCGTTGTCGTCGTTCATTGGCAAAATTTGTCAGAAGTATCCCAAATCCGTTGATATTGGGACAATTCTTCAATACTTACTCCGCTCCTTCCACTCCAGTGGGTCCACTGACCTCCTTGTTCTCAAAGAGATGTTGTGCTTTTCTGGAGGCATCCAGAGCATCACGAACCTTACACAGCTTCAAATCAACATGATGAATTGCGGGCCAAGTTTGGAGAAAGTGGTCCTCAAAACCATCGGTGATCTCAGATGCGATCGCGAAGAGTCTGGAAAGGCTCTCTGCGATACCCTTGTGTCCAATGAAATTGTCAATGAGGTGTTTGTGTTGCTCAACAATCTCAGTGCTGCATTGATTTCAGACCCAAACACGTCACACTTAAAGGTTTTGGCCAGCAGAAAAGACGAGTTGGACTCGGTGATGCATCTTTACTGCACAGTTCTTGGAGTATTTGGAGAGTCTTCATCCACTTTCCTTCCTTTGCCCGACCTCATACAAACGTACCATGTGCCTGTTTCCTGGGCATTCGAGTTTTGGAGACCACATTTGGCCAGACATACAATTGAAAGTGTTGCAACTCAAGTGCAACCCTCGCTTCCTGAAGAAGTCCTTGCCAGCTTGGATCTCCACTTGTACGTTGCATTCTGGAAGTTTGGTCTTTTCGACATCAACTATGCATCCAGCTTGTACGACTCTGAGCTCGCAAAGCTTCAATCAAAGTTGGCCAGCTCCAAGGAAGAATTATCATTCATGAGAAGAGACAAATCTTCAACTCCGGAAAAGCTCAAATCCATGAGAGAGCTCATAGCGACCCACGAGTCTCTCATAGCACGTGTACCGCAAGACAAGGAAGAACACAACATCCATGACTCCGTCATTACAGGTGACCTCGAAAAGTTTTCGTCTCAGTGGTACACGAACAAGTCTCCAAAGGAACTCAAGGTGTCTAATCGAGCCCTTTTGGAGCACTGTGTTCTTCCGCGGGCTGCTAACTCGTCATTCGATGCCATGTACAGCGCCAGTTTTCTCTTTAAGCTCCACCTGATTGGAATTGAGGGCTTCCCGTTGTTTGATATTTTGAATGAGTTGTTCTCCAGCAATATCTTGTTTTCCACCTTGTTCACCAGCACCCCTAACGAGGCCGAGAACCTCGGTCTTTTCGTCTCCGCTATTTTCAAAGAGTTGAACGCATGGACCAAAGAAGACGTTTTCAATAGCGAGATGGCTAAAAACTCATCCGGTACGACGTTTGGTGAATATAAGAAAGCTCTCTACCAGTATCACTCTTTGGTTTTGGCTGACGTGCAAAGGGCCTTGACGGTCACAACCTACATGTCTCGGATGAACGCCATTACGTTCCTCAAAAACCTTTTGGGAATCTACCCGATCGTTGAAGATCACTGTGAGCAGATCATCGAGTCCATTGAGAACATTGCCAAGTTTGAGTCGAGAGATGACTTGAAGTTGTCGTCGAGCGCCTTGATAGGCCACGTCAAGTCCAGAAAGAAGCAATGGGTTCATGTCTGGGACTTCGTCGAGTTAAGCGAGGAGGAAAAACTGGCAGCGATGGCCAAGAGAAAGAAGATTGACGAGGAGGAGGCGAAACGGGTCAAAGCCGAGGAAGAACGCAAGCGCAAGTTGCGGGAGAAAGAGGACCAGGAGCGTGCTGCCGAAGAGCGCAAAAGAAGAGCAGCAGAGCTCTCTGAGCAGCAGAAGCAAGCATCTGCAAACGCTATCAGCTACGAAGATTCGTCTTCCTCGACTACCAGAGCTGCACGAACCGAGTCTGCAACAAAGGGCAGATACGACCAATACAACAGCAGAAGCACTACGCCTGCTGTTTCGAAAGCTGCTCCCAAAGCTGCTTCTGGTGCCAACTCTGGCGCTGCTACGCCAGTCGTCAAGCCCGCTCCAAATGTCAAAGCCACGTCAAATGCTTCCAAGTCTGAAAGACCTGCGGCAGCTGGCAGGGACCGGAGTGAGCCCAAGCCCGCTCAAAGGAACGACTCCAGAAACACTCGTCCAGCCAACAATCAGAACACAGCCGCCAAGGCTGGCGAGGATGACTTGTTCCTGCTGAAGGTCGAACAAAAGAGTGGCCAGCAAGGCAGACCCAATCTTAAACAGAAACTCGAAGAGGCCAAAAACGAGTACAGGAACAGAAACCAGCGTGATGGTCAAACTACGAAACCTGGTAATGCCCCAGCCAAAGCACCTGGTAGATCCGACTCTACTAAACCTGATTCTACCAAACCAAATCCCGCCAATTCAGACTCCTCCAGAACTGATGCTAGAAACGCGGGGGCCAGGAATGCTGCACCTGCTGGACCAAATGCACCTGCTGGACCGAATGCACCCAGTGGTAGAAGAGCACCCTTGCCACCACAGAAGGCACCCAGTCCAGCGCCAAGAGGCAATACCCAGAAACCCGCTCCGGCTCGTCAGCCGTTACCACCGCAGGCTGCGCCACCGAGAAATAACTATAATCGGAACGAGAGAGGTTTTGGCGGGAACGCTTCCAGACCAGCCCCAAGGGCCAGAAGACCGTCCGGCGGTGCTCCGCTCCCTCCGCCTTCGCTTCCTCCGCCAAAGAGAGAACCTCCACGGGAGGACAGTCGGTACCGGAAGAGAGGCTACGAGGGCAACGGCCGCGAGCACGATAAGAGACTGCGGTACTAAAATATTGTACATACATAATGCAAGATATATATTTGATGCAAGTGACGGCTAATTGTCCGTGTATGATGAAGTGTCTGTATCCAGACCACTGTCCGAGCTTGGGTCTTCTGGTTCCAAAGTCTCGCTGTCAGAAGAAAAGCCCTCAGACAGGTCCATTTCGGAGTCTGACATGTCACTTGTTTCCGACTCCTCCACCGGTGATTCCTGCTTGAGCCGTTGGAGATGCTCCTCTGCCTCCCGGACCTTGCGTTCGTGCATTTGCAAGTGCTTCTCGAATGCGTGCTTCCGAATGAACTGGCGGCCACACTTGGGCCGGGGACACTTGAATTTTTTCTGGGCATTTGCCAGCACTAAGCCAATGACGGATGCTCCAGTCCGGGGTAGTTTCGACACTGATTTCGGCTCGGACTTAGATTTGCCTGGGGTTTGGTCTTCCATCAAATGCTCATAGTCTTCCTTTTTAATGTGCATGGACCTGAGAGACTCGGGCTCTGCCAGCAAAGCACGTAATTCGTCTTCGGTGAGATGAGAGTATTTTTGTGGGAGTCTTCCATCGTGGATGTCCATGTAATGTCGAAGCAAAGCAGCTTCCCTCACGAACTGCGCCAGGCAGAGCGAACAACTGTGCAAAATGGTGCCCTCGTTTGAGAAGTTCTCCGTGACAGATAGATTTTTGTGTTCCAGAGTTTCGTGACTCTGTCTGTGGGCCGCTAGTTCTGTCTCGGTTTTGAAGTTCATGAAGCAGCCTGGGTACTTGCACCAAAGAAGGCCCAGGTCGTCGCCGTGCGCCTTGAGCTTGTGCTGGTTCAAAAGCACCATGCGCTGGAACCATCTATTGCAATGCCCGCACATCAAGCGCTGGTCGTGGATGGTATCGATGTGGTGCTGGAGCGATTTGTGGTGGTGGAAGGCCATGTCACAGTGAGGACACTGAAACTTCTTGAGCTCCACGTGTGTGAGCTCGTGGCGCCGTAGGAGCTGCGGCGAGATCGTGCCCTTGCCGCAGATCTTGCACTGGAACGGCTTTTCGCTGTCGGTCTTGTGGGACAACAAGTGCACTTTCAAGTGGGACGGCCTGAAGAACGCCTTGTCGCAGCCGTCCTCGGTACAAACAAACGGACGGTCATTTGTGTGGGTGCGCTGGTGCTGCGCTAGAAGCGCCGGCCGGTTGTAGGCCTTGCCGCAGCCGTCGTAGTCGCAGATGTACCGCTTGGGTCGCTTTGGAGGCATGTAGTTGATGAGATGAGATGCGCATCGCGATCTGTGGTGGGTGCGCAGCCCAAGACAAGAAACGACAAACTTTTTTCGAGGAGGAGAAATACATTGAGATCACTCGAATCTACTTCATTGGTAAGTGGTCGTTGTTCAGAGTGCAACTAGTCGACCTGTCACTGTGGCCAAATTCAACAGCATGTTAGGAAACGGACCAAACGGCCTCGTATTATGTTTACCATAATGAGATACGCCTATGCTTGATGGCGATGGCGGTCTGGCCAGCGGCATCTAGCAATGTGGCAATGCAAGATCTTATCTTGCATTGTAAGACCACTGAGATCTGGTAACATGTGTCATATCATTACCCGATTGGGAATGATGTGGTACCCGCCTCGGGAACATGAAACCATAGATACTCTACGAGTAAAAGTATATAAGCACATTCAATACCCTTGGTATTGAATGGGGTTAACACCCCCAGTCTAATACAAAGATTAGTAACAAACTCTCAGTTCAGTTCTAACACAGCAAGAAAATCCGAGATAGTTTAGTGGCTAGAATCTCCGCTTGTCGCGCGGAGGACCGGGGTTCAATTCCCCGTCTCGGAGCCAGCGCAAGTGGTTTAGTGGTAAAATCCAACGTTGCCATCGTTGGGCCCCCGGTTCGATTCCGGGCTTGCGCATTTTTTTTGTTTACCTTTGTTCCGCATGCGGCCACCGTTTGCCACAGCCACGATCTTATAAAAACAGGATAGCCACTTGAATAACTGAATCTTTTTTTTTTTTTGATTGTCTCGGATTCTGGTACCGGCTATTTTTCGTCCCCCTTATTCCCCGGCCTGAGCATTTTCTTGTCCCCCGGTGGGGTTTCTATTTTTGGATGCACTACGGGTATAGACTCTTCGCACCGTTTGATTGTTCTCGCCTCGCACCACTTTCATTCTTCACTCATCTTCACCTGCCAGCGCACAACCGCCAGCTGCCGCTCCAACATTCAAGTCAAATATCTGGAAACCAACCAACTCCAGCAGCTCATTTCTGCCGCCACAAAGCCAGATCATCTTCACAGTACAGCCCCGCTCGCCATGTATTTCTCCGTCGAGGAACTAATCCTCGAGCCGCTGATCCTCGAGATCCGGGACTTGCCCCAGTTTGCCTCGGAAACAACCGACGAAACCACCACCAAGGCCACGACCACCGCCAAATCGGCCTCCAAATCGGCCTCGGCGTCAGCGTCCACCACTGGCATGCCCCAAATGACCACTTCCTCGGATTTGCCAACCATGGAGTCGTCGTCTAGCCTGGACGACTTCACCACGCCCTCGATCGGCGTGCCCTCCAACACGGACAACCCTTACATCTACCACAACAACAAGCCGCTGGGCACTGTTTTCATTGCCGTGGGTGCCTTGGTGGGTGCCGTGTTGCTAGTGTTCGCCTTGTTCCACTTGATCCACTCGCTCGTGGCCTCGCGTACGGCCAAGAAGGCCAACACCAACGAAAAGAGCGACTACCACCGGTTTGCCCGCAACAGCGCCTACAGCGGTGGGTTGATGCCGCTGAGCACGACGCTCTTCAGCCACGGAGCGCTGCCCTCGGTGTCCAAGCTCCCCCTCATGAGCAAAACTACGCCGTCGGTGTTTGGCGGGTCGCAGGCGGGCGACACCTCCACCGTCGACATAAACGACCACTCCATGAACATGCTGCACCACGACTTGACCAACATGTTTGTCTCGCCCACGAAGGAAATGACCCACACGCGGCTCAAGTCGCAGGACTTCAACGCTACGCAGGCCAATCTCTCGTTGTACGGACACGGCCGCTCGCAGGCGTCGCTTCCAGCAGCCCACAACAAGCCCGCCAACGTAGTGCCCAGTGTGTTTGTGGACGACGCCTCGGAGCTGCAGTCTACGCCTGTCCGCACGAGCCCCAAGCTGGACCGCCGCAAGAAGGCTCCAAGCATGTACTTGGAGGACTTGATGGACATGTAATGCATTATTTGAGTGGTAAAGTTGTAGTGTGTCGTAAATGTAGATGTTCTATTTGTTCTTTTTCTCAGTTCTGTTCGTTCACTGTTTCTTTTGTCATTTCTTTTGCTCCTGTCTGTTCCACGGGTTCTTCTCGTTGCTCTTGTCTCTTCTTTTCTTCTGCTGTTTCTTTTTCACCTTATTCATTTCGAGTATACCGTCTTTCTTCGACAAGCTGCATTGAATGCCTCCAGCGACTTACAATTTCACTATAAAAATCTTTCAATCGGCCTTTTTCAGTCCCCCTAATTCCTCCCTAGTCTGAATGTGTGTATTCCTTTTCTCTTTTTTTTTTGCTTACCTTGTCTCTATTTAGCACTCTCAACATCTTGTTCTCATCTTCGCACATGTTACTACGAAGGCTCAGCACCAAGGTGGACATCCCAGCCCAGCTCGCCGCCATCAAGGCGGCCCATGTCCCCGAACTACCCGTTGAGGCCACAATTGGCCTCCCCTGGCAGCTGTTTGCCAAAAAACCCGACCCCCAGAAGCTGCCGCTTGTCATGATTCACGGTCTCTTTGGGGCCAAGCAAAACTACTCGTCCGTCGGCCGCAAAATCGCCTCCGCCACGGGCAGAGACGTCATTGGCCTCGACATGCGCAACCACGGCGCCGCCGCTCACGTGTTGCCCCACGACTACAAGCACATGGCCCAAGATACGGTGCTGTACCTCGAGTCCTTGGGACGAAAGGTGGTTTTGGCTGGCCACCTGATGGGTGCAAAAGTGAGCATGTTGGTGGCACTCCAGCGGCCCGAGCTAGTTGAAAAACTTGTGGTCATTGACAATTCCCCGGTGGCGCAGGGCCTTGGGGACCAGTTTACGCTGGACCTCGTGGGAATGTGCGCTGCGGAACAGCTCAATGGCACTTCTTCGTGGATGGCGGACGTGGATCGGGTTTTGGCCCGATACGAACCGGACCCGTTGGTACGGGTGTTTTTGGCGCTGAACGTGGTTCGGCCGAAAAAACGGTCTGGTGGCGAAAAAGTCCATTTCCGTTTGCCTGTCAAGAACTTCGTAAAGCATGACGTATTGGGTGCGATGGGCCGGTGGCCGACCGAGCTTGTGCAGGGCCTCACGTACCCCGGCCCGGTGGTGGTGATGCGAGGACTCAGGTCGGGGTTTGTGCTGGACGACAACTTGAAGGATTTCGAAAAATACTTTTCCGATATTACCACGGTGGACTACGACTGTGGCCACTGGCTTGTGAGCGAGGACCCGGACAAGTTTGTGCGAGAGACTGTGGAGTTTGTGGAGAGATGAGCTTGACAGAACGTTAAAGCATAAATCGAGACAAATGCCGAGGCTCAGCGACTTACAAAAACAATAAATAAATATACAACAATGAAGTAAATGGCATGAATCAAGTCAAATTGCGTCAATCATTCAACATTCTTTAGCAAATTTAGTTGTCCCCTCCCGAAATTTCCACCATTTAGCTTTAGTGCGGCCGCGGCTCTTTTTCGTGGCCATTGTCTTGGTTGCCGGCCGACCTTCGCTGCGGTTCCACGGCTGCAGTTGCTGCGAGTCTTAGTAATGGCCCAACGGCTTATAAACCCCGCCGTTGCGCCTGAATTTTCAAATTATCACAGCAATTACAATCAATTCCACCACAATGCCTTCGAAACTCATTCTTGAAAACCCTCCCTCGAAGGTGGTCCAGACCGCCCTCGGCAAGCCCGACTCCACCTTCAAGCTTGTGGACATCGACCCCATCACCTTGAAGGAAGGCGAGCTCCACCTCAAAATGTTGTACCTCTCCAACGACCCCACCCAAAAAGTGTGGATCACCGCCGGCCAGGACCCATCCAGAACCTACGCCAAGCCAGTGCAAAAAGGCGAGACGGTCAGATCGCTCGGTTTGGCCGAGGTCGTGGAGTCCAAGTCCAGCCAGTACGTCAAGGGTGACGCCGTGGTCGGCTTGTTCACCTGGTCGCAGGAATTCGTCGTGCACGAGTCCCAGGTGCAAGTCAAGGTCGCCGACAAGTCGGTGCCTTACCCAGCCTACTTGTCCACCATTGGCCTCACCGGCTTGACCGCCTACCTCGGCTTGAAGAACGCCGGTGAGTTCAAGGAGGGCCAGAGCGTGTTGGTGTCTGCCGCCTCCGGTGCCACCGGCTCCATGGTGGTGCAAGTCGCCAAGCACATCTTCAAGGCTTCCAGAGTGATTGGTATTGCCGGCTCCGACGAGAAGTGTGAGTGGGTCAAGTCCTTGGGTGCCGACTACTGCGCCAACTACAGAGAAGAAGGCTGGAAGGAGAAGTTGCACGACTTCATTGGCAAGGACTACGTCGACGTGTACTTCGACAACGTCGGAGGCGAGATCTTGGACTTTGGATTGACCCACACCAAGCAGTTCGGCCACATCGTCGCCTGCGGTGCCATTGCCGGCTACAACGACCCCAGCTTGCTGAGAGTCTCGCAATGGACTCAGATCGTGTTGAACCGTTTGACCGCCCGTGGTTTCATTGTGTCTGACTATGCAGACGACTTCCAGGCTGCCACCGAGGACATTCTCAAGCACGTCAAGAGCGGAACCATCAAGGACACCGAGGGTGCCTTTGTGGTTGACATTTCTGGCGAGAAGCAGCCATTCGAGAAGGTGCCTGAGGTGTGGTACAGACTTTTCACCGAGGAGAAGCCTCGTGGTAAGTTGTTGACCAAGGTCGCCTAAATGACGATATGAAATAGATATAAATTCGGAAAATGGAAGAAGGTTAGTTCATATGATCTTGTAATGTAGTGCAAAAATTCTCAGCTCATTTTTTCTCAAGGAGGTTTTTGTCTATTGTGATTTTTGAGACGATGTGAGTGATGTTTATGAGATTAAGTGAGCTTGATGAGTGAGACGATTGCAGTATCGCATTCACAGGCACAACTTGCTAGGCTACAGCCGCAAAAATCAAATTTTACGAAAGTCAAAAGAAAGCAAAGCTGAAATACAAATAGCCCCATATCTATAAATTTATTATCGAGTCTACATGCTCCATACCCCTATCATTCCCCGCAGGCCACCTTGCCTCGATGGCCGCGCAGTCATGTATATATCGCATTGCTCGCTCAAGGCATATAAATACACCCAGCGCCCACGTCATCTCAGGCCTCAAAACCGATCCCCATGTCTGAGTTCGGCCCGCCGCAAAATTCGGGCGAGGACTTGTCGCTTCCCAAGGCCACGGTCCAGAAGATCATCGGCGAGGTGTTACCAAAAGATATTGCCATTTCAAAAGAGGCCAGAGAGGCCATCACCGAGTGCAGCATAGAGTTCATCATGATATTGTCCACGCAGCTGAACGACATTGCCGAGAAGGAGGCGAAAAAAACTATAGCGTCCGACCATGTGATCAAGGCTTTGGACGAGTTGGGCTTCCACAGTTACCTTGACATCATCAACCGCGTGTTGGACGAACACAAGGAGTTGTTGAAGGGCAAGGAGCGCAAAAACAACAAGTTCCTCAACTCGGGCTTGACCGAGGAGGAGTTGTTGAAGCAGCAGGAGGAGTTGTTCAAGAAATCGCGTGCCCGTTTGCAGAGCACGGGTTCGCCGGGGGAGATAAAGCAGGAGTTGTGAGTGTATAATATGTGCAATAGACTGGGAACGAAACAGGACAAATGTAATGAAGAACAAAAGAAGAATGAGTGATGATAGTGAGTTAGACCAGTCAAAATATTCGACAAGGGCCCAGAGTGACAAAAGTGACAAGATCCTAAAGACCTGAGATCGTCGTAGCGTGTATTCGTATGTCCGTGGCTAGCCCAAAATCAACTCATACAAGATGATAAGCACGTTGATGAAAATCAATGGGAATCGTAAAAGCGTGCGGATGGCACTTATGAGTGTCACCATGCGGTTCTTGATGGAAGCCTCGTTGACCTGGGCACCATACTGTGGCTGGAACTGGTTTTGAGGCTGAGCAGACGAGCTGCCCCAGCCGATGCGGTTGAGGAACCGGTCCTCGCTTAGAACGGCTATGCCGTTGATGCCGAGAACGACCACGTAAAGAAGCTTTCCGAGTCCGAACATGGTGGTAGAGGCAGAATGCGGTGGAGGTTTATATGTGAGCACACCCGTACATCTCAATACAAGAATCGTTGCAGACGGCTTCTTATACCTAGCTTTAAATTTTCTATTGATATGAGACACTGCCAGAGCTTTTTATTTTGCTTCATCTTATTTCGAACAAATTTTTATCCTAGAACGATGATTGTAGGTTTGCAGATGACTGCGAAATGTCTCAAGTACAACAATACTTAGAATCAAGACCCATCAAATGTCACAATGCTTCAGATTTCGCTACAAACTAAGTTTACGAAAGCTCTAAAACCGGCTGTCTGTTTTCCAGCTCCCTGGGTTTGACTTCAACTCGATCGCTTGTTCACAATCTAAGATGCCTCTTATCTCGACTGGTCTAGCAACACCTCAATGTGGAGTGAATAAGGCCCACTCAAAATTTTAGAACTCACAAGCTGATCCAATACTTCTGAAAAATCAAAAAAATCATCGAATTAATGCTGCTAATGGTTCAAGATCTAGATGTACCTGGTTTTGGGGTTCGCGCACGACTCATATGTAACGTACATTTTTTTCCGCAACTCACACCGGGCTTCAAACATCAGGATGGATAAGGACTCGCTTCTCAAATCCTTGGCTGGGACCCTTGATGGCAACCAGCAGGTCCGGAAACACAGCGAGGAGCAGTTGCGGTACTTCGAGGAGATGCCGGGCTTCACTGCCTATCTCCTCGATCTCATCGTTGACACCAGTGTCAATCTCGGTGTTCAAATCTCCGCTGCCATCTTCTTCAAGAACAGAATCAACAACTACTGGGTGGTTCCCGACCTCAAGGCCGCCACCGCGAGATACATCAAAACCGATGAGAAGAGCGTCATAAAGAACAAATTGATTGAGGTCTTGAGCAAAAACTATAAGAACCCACAGTTGCGGGTGCAACTTTCCACCTCCATCAGCAGCATCTTGGACGCCGAGAAATGGGACGACCTTGTGGACGTTACTTACAACCTCATCAACGACACCTCCAATGTGGACCATGTCTACACCGGCTTGATCTGCTTGTTTGAGTACACAAAGAATTATAGATACGCAGGCTTGGACACGGCCAACTTCAAGAACATCATTTTGGACGAGGTCACGGAGAAAATGTTTCCTTCGCTAGAGTCCTTGACCAGCAACTTGTTGAACGACGACTCCCAGACCTCCGACGAGATGTTGTACTTGATCTTCAAGATCTTCAAGTACTCCACCTTCTCCAACTTCCCTCCTTACCTCGCCGAATCTTCCAAGTTGGGCACCTGGTGCCAATACCATTTAATGCTTATCAACAAGCCCTTGCCACAATCTGTTCTCGAAGCCGATACCGAGTCCAGAGCCTCCATGCCTCGTGTCAAGGCTGTCAAATGGTGCTTTGGCAACATGCTGAGACTCTTGTTGCGCCATGGTGGAGGAATCAACACCAAGGACAAGCAGAGCGATTTCGTCAAGCTCTTCTTGAACAACTTCGTGCCGGAAATTCTCAACATGTATTGGACCATCATTGAGAAGTGGACCACCAAGAGCATTTGGTTGTCAGAGGCTTCGCTTTACCACTTAATCTCATTCTTGGAACAGGTAGTGGAGACCCCAGCCTATTCCTTGATGGAAAACAAGTTGGAGGCCATTGTCAGCCATGTGTTGTTGCCCATTTTGAGTGCTTCTCAGCAAACCATCGAGCTCTATGAGGACGAGCCCGAGGAATACATCAGAAGATTTTTCGACGTCAGCCGAGAGAACACGACCGCCGACACCTCTGCAGTGAACTTCCTCTTCAGAGTTGCCTCCACCAAATTCGCCTCCTGCGGCACCTTGTTGCTCTCCATCATCAACGACATTTTCCAAAAGAGAGCAGCCGACAGAAACAATTTGGAAATCGCATGTCAAACCGAGGGAGCGTTGCGGATTTTGGCCACCATCTCATACAAGCTCGACAAGAAGAACAGCCCCGTGAAGGACCAGATCGATGGTCTTTTGCATTCGGTGGTGTGTCCTGAGTTTTCAGCCGAAACCATCGCCAAGACTCCATGGCTCACTGCCAGGGCATGTGACACCATTGCCATTTTTGTCCATAAATTCGCCGATCAGGCAGTTTTGCAAGACATTTTCCACGGTGTGGTTGCCTGCTTCCAACAGCAGGAGCACTTCCCCATTCAATTGACCGCCATTGACGCATTGCGTACGTTGGTGGAGGAAGAGTATGTGGCTGATAAGATTGCTCAACAAGCACCACAGTTGATGGGCACCTTGCTCGACTTGTCGAAGAACTTTGAAAGTGACATTTTGACCTCCGTGATGGACGTCTTTGTGTCCAAGTTCGCCGCCAACTTGGAGCCATATGCGAACGAGTTGTCTTACCGTTTGGTCGATCAATTCTTGAAGTTGGCCCAAGAGCTCTTGGAACAAACGTCGAACGGTGGCAGCATGGACGTCGACAAGGAATACCAGGCTGCTGGAATCTTGAACACTCTCACATCGTTGGTTGTCTCGATGGGCTCATCTCCTGAGGTCTCCTCGAACTTGGAGATCATCGTCAAGGATGTGCTCAAATTCATTTTGGAAAACTCCATGGCCATGTTCCTCACTGAAGCGTTGGAGATGGCGGAATCCATCTTGTTCAGCACCAGCAAGATGTCGCCCCCCATGTGGGAGGTTTACCAATCATGCATCGATGCCTTCGACACGTTTGCATTCGACTACTTTGACAACTTCCACCCATTCTTCGAGGCTGTCATCAGCAACTCATTCGCCACCAACGAGATGTCGATTGACAATCCACATGTGCAGAACATGTTCAAGGTGTGTTTCCAAACCTTGCAAGTGGAAGCCGTGGATCCTGTTTTTGCTCACTACGCTTTCGAGCTCATTGAGTTCTCCATTCTAAGTTTGGGCGCCAAATTCGTGCCCTTCATGCCACAGTTCTTGCCCGAGATCTTCAACATTTTCACAACCTTGGAGTCTCAGGATGCCTTTGATGGTTACATGTTGCACCACTTGTCGATCTTGAAGATCTTCTATGCATGCTTGCACGTGGAGCCATCGGTTACCTTGCAATTCTTGAACGAAAAGCAGTTCACCAGCACATTCTTCAAGTTGTGGATCAAATACAGCGGCGACTTCCAGAGTGTGTACGGATGCAAGTTGCAAGCCTTGGCTGCCCTCGCCATTGTTGTGGACGCGCCATTGAACCTCTTGCCCGTGGAGGACTTGATCGGAGAAACTGTTGACTTGTTGATCTCCAACTTGGAGACGTTACCTCACGCCATCAGAGCCAGACAGGAGCTTCTCGACAAAGAAAATGGAGTTAAGCCCAGCAGCAAGGACTTTGACCTGGGTGACGGAGACGATGACGACTACTACGAGGACGACTTGGAGGCCGACGAGGCTGAATTGGAGGCTTTGAAAGTGACCCCCATTGACCCGATCAATGTGTACGAGGTGTTTGCCGAGAAGGCCACCGCCGTACAACACAACGACCCAAGCCGCTACCAGCTTGTTTTCGGAAATCTTGACGATTCCCAGAAAGAAATTGCCATCCGGATCATTCAGATCAATGAGCAGCAGAAGAGCGCAGCTGCCCACGCCACAGCATAGCTGCGAAGACAGTACACCAGAGGTGCTCGCTCCTGCACGTAACTAGGAATCCTATGTCCCAAGACCACAGTCAGTAGCCACCACCAGCACTTTTCTTTAGCCACCCGCCAGTTTTTTTCATTTCCGAAACTACACAATGTTTTCAGGATTTGGTTCCAACTTCTTTGGCGGCGCCGCGTTCGCCCCGATGAACTCCAAGTTCGAGGAGTACTTTCGATGTTATCCAGTGGCAATGATGCCAGACAATGTCCGTAAAGACGACGCCAACTACGGCGGCAAGATCTTCTTGCCGCCCTCCGCATTGAACAAACTCACCATGCTCCACATCAGATACCCCATGCTTTTTGAATTGGTCAATGAGGCCGAAAACTTGCGCTCCCACAGTGGTGTGTTGGAGTTTATCGCTGAGGAGGGCCGGGTGTATCTCCCCCAGTGGACTATGGAGACGTTGAAGTTGCAGCCCGGGTCTTTGATCAAGATTGCCAGCTGCGACTTGCCCAACGGCCGGTTTGTGAAGATCGAGCCGCAGTCGGTGGACTTCTTGGACATTTCCGACCCCAAGGCGGTGCTTGAGAACGCCTTACGGAAGTTTTCCACGTTGACGGTCAACGACGTGATCGAGATCGACTACAACGACAGCAAATTTGGCATCAAGGTGTTGGAGGTCAAGCCCGAGAACACCAACCAGAGTATATGTGTGATCGAGACGGATTTGGAGACGGACTTTGCACCCCCGGTTGGGTACGTGGAGCCCGAGTACAAGCCCACCGCCTCCAAGCCATCGACGACACCCATTGATCCATCCAAAGTGAAAAGAAGCGCTGGTGCCGCCACAATGGCCCATTCCATCGGGTACGCCAAGCTCGTGGCCGATGGAAATAACCAGAACACGTACAAAGGCGCTGGCCAGAAGCTTTCGGGCAAGGCGGTGGGCGAGGAGCCCAAGCGGATCACTATTGACGACTTGGACCCCAACGCAACGCCCGTGGAGCTCTCGCTACTGAGCAACCAGATCTTCTTGGGGTGGCCCGTGGTGTTGCCCACCATTGAACACACAGAGGAGCAAGCACCAGTCACACAGTACCACGGCGAGGGCAAGTCGCTTCGGCAGAGCCGAAAACGCAGCGGGGCCACCAAGCCGGGCCACGAGCCGTTGAAGAACCATTCACGCAGCCCAGACTACATCGAGATTGATGACTAGTTGTTTTGATCTACGTATAATCAAGTGCATTTCCATAAAATTGTATTGTATTAGTTTCTAGTTTTTCTCCCGTGTATTATTTGGTGGTGGAGGGGATGAACACGTCGTTGTCCTGCTCCATGGCTCTCTCCGTGTGGTAGACAATGTCGGTGGACTCCCATGGGTAGGCGATCCAGCAGTCTGGCACGGTTCTGGCGGCAAAGTAGTTGCCCGTCTTCATGATCTCATCGGGCAAGTCGGCCTTCTTGGTCTTGATCTTGTCGTGAAGCACGAAAATACCGAACTTGGTGTCATTGGGGTCAGCACCCTTGGCAGCAGCCTGCTCGAGCACGTCCTTCTTCAACTCCGAGACGGCATAGTGCAAGGTGGTTCTGGTGTCGTCCACCTCGTCGATAATCAAGATGTTCTTGTTGACCAAGTCGACCTTGGACTGGACGTAGTCCAACCATTGGGTTCTCACCACCTGGGTGCCGACCTTCTCGGCCTGGTTACCCACCGTGGCAATGTCCTCGTAAAGAGAAAGGATGATAGCCATGATTCTGATGTTAGGCTGACCGGGCTCCTTCAAGAACGTTCTCAACATCCGGGCTGGGATGAAGCCACCACCACCAATGGCAATGATCAAGTCGGGCTTGAAGGCCTTGATTTTCTCCGATGTCTCCTGGCACAACTGGTGGATGTTGTTGTACGTGATGTACATCTTGGAAGCCTCGACGTCTGCGGAGTCCATGTTTTCTGTTGTGCTGGGTGTATTCAAGGAGCCTGACGGGTCAACTTGGGGAGTGTACCAAATAGAAAAAAAACCGAGGGAGATGAGGAATATATATAGCTCCGCGGTGTCGTTGCTCTCGGTGAGATCATATCCAGTTGTTTCTGCAAAATGTCACGATTTGAAAGCGGAAAAAAGATTTTGTTGGCTCAATTGCAAGACGATTAAATTATTTTCGGCAGTAGAAGCATACAATCTGTTCTACTTCAGACGAACGGTAAGGATGAAGAATCTCGGCATCTCCGAGGCTAGTAAGCTACCCTGCAGGTCGGGGCCCTATCTTGAACCGGCTCAGGAACAATACTTTATCGGGGTCTGGGGCTTGAAGTAAGGAGACCAGCTTATCTCGAGACTCTCGGCAGTCCGAGGCGTGTCCGAACTTTTTGCTGCAGTGTTGCCAATCAGAGTTGCAACTCGATGTCGATGGACACATTATCATCTTGAACGAATGAAGAACTGGAACTGAAAAATGGGATGTCAACGATTGGAACCGATAGGCTGAAACCGACAAAATAGTATCGAAACTCCCACGAATTTGAATCAATCTATCCATCCAGACAATGTTCGAAGCCATTCCAGAGAGATAAATCCAGGTCATGGCTCGAGGAGCACCATATTAAAGGAGTATTTTCCAACATTCAAAAGAAAACGACACGAAGTCATTACGAGAGAAGTGGGAATTTAATTGCCGACTTCTGTCGATCGCTGGAATTCTCTCACCTTCTACTCTCAGCTGCCAAGTGGCCACACGGCCATACTGTACACAGCGCCAAACCTCGAAGTACTCCACACTTGACACTACACTCTTTCATAGACATAGAACACCCGCCATGAAGCTTCTATCTTTGTTCGGTGCAGTGGCAGTGACCTCCGCTGCCATTGTGGGCATTGATCTTGGCCACCAGTTCACGAAGGCCATGATGGTGGCCCCGGGAATCCCCTTTGAAATAATCTTCACCGACGACGGCAAGAGAAAAGACTCGTCCACCGTTTTCGTGAAACCGGCTATCAAAGATGACGCCTTGGACGACGCCGAGAGAATCTACGGCTCGCAGGTCGGCTCGCTTTGCTCGAGGTTCCCCGAATCTTGCGCTGCCAACTTGAAGGCATTGCTTGGAAAATCCGCCGACGACCCCATTGTCGCTGCCTTTGCCGAAAGCCACCTGGGACTCCGTTTGGGCTCCGACAGCGAAAGAGGAGGAGCCGTTTCCGTTGAGTTGGGCTCTAAGCCAAACACGTTCGCCTTCGCTGCCGAGGAACTTGCTGCCATGTCGTTGACCCAAGTCAAAGAACGAGTGTTGAAAGCTTTGGCCCACCACCCCCAGGCCAGAGCCATTGCCGAGGACGTTGCTGTTTCTGTTTCCCCTTACGCGGACCAGATCACCCGTCACGCCTACCTCGACGCCTTGAGCTTGGCCAACTTCTCGTCCATCTTGGGATTGGTCGACGAAGGTTCGGCTGCTGCCTTGGGCTTCATCTCGGGCAAGAAGTTCCAGGACGGAGACTACGACGGCCAGAAGGTCCACCACTTGATATACGATGTCGGATCGGGCTCCACCACCGCGACTCTCTTCTCCTATTTGCCCTTCAAGAACAACACCGTGTTGTTGGACATTGAGTCCGTGGGCTACGACGACTCGTTTGGCGGCGACTTGTTGACCACCTACGTTTACAACATCATCTACGAGAGATTCGTGGAGCAGTTCAAGTTGAAGCTGTCCTTCACCCTCCCTCCGAAGTTGGCTGCCAGACTCAGAGAAAGCGCAGAGAAGGCCAAGACCATCTTGTCCGCCAACAACGACTACAGAGTTTCCATGGAGAGCTTCTACGACGACAAGGACTTCAAAACTACCGTCACCAGACAGGAGTTCGAAGAAGCCTGTGCTGCGCTCGTTGAGCGTGCCTCCAAACCCATTTTGGACGCCTTGGCCAACTCTCCCACCGGGCCCAAGACCATTGACGACATCACGTCTGTCATCTTGAACGGTGGTGCCACTAGAACTCCTTTTATCCAGAAGCAATTGGTGGCCTTACTCGGTAGCGAAGACAAGATCGCCAAGGTTCTCAACACCGACGAAGCTTGTGCTTTGGGCACTACCATGAGAGGATACCAGTTGAAGATGATCACTGGCTCGGGTGACGTTGTGTTGAACGACAGAATCTTCAGCGATTACGAAGTCTCCAGCACCAACTCTGCCGACAAGACTGTTCTTTTCGGCAGGGGCTCAGCATCTGGTAACACTACTCAGATTAGCTTGGGTGCCCCCGTCAAGAACGAAATCAAAATTGACGTCTACGAGAACGGCGAGAATTACGGAACCTACACCATCGACAAGGTCTCCAAGAAGATCCAGGATTTGAAGTGCGCTTCTGCCGACGTGAATTTGGTTGCTACTTTCGAAATCAACTCCAGCAAGATTTTGAGCTTGAAATCTGTCAGTGCAACGTGCACCAAGGAAGAGCCAAAGCCCGTGGAGGAGTCCTCGAACTCCACCGCTTCCAACTCCACTTACAAAAAACCAGTCAGATCCAACGTCAGACTCCCACTTCCAGCAATGTCCTACACCAAATTGAGACCATTGAACTACGCTGAGAAGAGAGACATTGGAAACAGATTGTTCCAGTTGAAGACAAAGGACCAGGAGAAGATTGCCGTGGAAGAGGTCAAGAACTTGTTGGAGAGTTTGTGCTACAATTTGCGTTCTTACATTGAAGACAACTACGAGATTCTCTCCAAGGACTTGAGTGAGGAAGAATTGGCAAGTGCCAAGGAGAACTCCACCGAGGTCGTTGAGTGGCTCGAGTACGAGTCTGATCATGCCTCTCTTGAGGAAATACAGGTGAAGGTCAAGCTGCTCACCGAAACCAAGCACCACTTGGAGAAGAAAGTCAAATTGATCGACGCAGACTTGAGCTTGCCAACTTTGAAGGACACTTTGAAGCAAGGTAACGAAATCGCTCTGCAGGTGCAAGAATACCTCATGGAGTACGGCTCGCAAATCAGTCTGATCAGAGACAAGTTCAAGGAAGAAGAGTTTGACTTTGACGTGGAGAACGACAAGATCATGTTGAAGATTTACGGTGACAAGAAGCAAGACGAGATGAACTTAATGAACCACTTTGGCGACTTCAAGGAAGCCTTGAAGCAACTCACGGAAGTGGTCAACCTCTCGAAGAAGCAATTCAACAAGATGGAAAGACAAGAGCTTTTCGATGTACACGAGGCGGTTCTCTCGCTCATCTACGAAATGATGGATGATATTTTGTTGCTCCAGAAGCAGCATGAGGAGAGAGTCAACTACTTGTTGGTGAGATTGGAGAAGTTGAGAGACAGAAAGAGCCAAAAGGAGTATAAGCAGAAGCTCAAGGAGGAGAAGGAGAAGGAGCAGGCGGCCAAGGACGCCAAGAAGGAGACCGACCCGGAGAGCGAGGAGCCCGTTTCCTCTGAGACTGAGACTGCTGTGCCTCTGGAGGAGGTTGAGCACGACGAGTTGTAAAAGTGTATAGCTCAAAAATGAGAAATGAAGAAAAAAAGAATAATCTGAAGAAGTATTAAAGTGTTTAGTTCATAGCCCCCGATTGGGTCGGTTCATCGAACTTTTGAAAGTGCATCGCATGTAGTGCGACACTGAAGTCCAGTACTGCAAGCCATCAAGTACCGTGAACAATGAACAACGGCTCTCACAGAAACTCGCCCAATGATAGGCGACGTCCAGACCAAAGAGATCCTCGTGATCTAGAACCCAGAGAGCGAGAAACCAGAGGAAGCGATCCCCGCAACAGGCAGTATGGAAACTACCGTGAGAGGGAACACAGAGGCCGCCACTCCAACGGCACCACTGGCAACTACTCCAGCTACGGCAACTACCCAAATTCTAGCTCCAACTCAAGCTACTCGAACTCGTACTCCAGCAACTCCCATTCCAACAACAGCTACTCAAACAACTCCAACTATTCGACATCCAACTACTCCAACTACTCCAACGGCAGAGGTCCACGCAACGACAGACACAGACCAAACGACAGGTACAGACAGGACCGGGGTCGGGAACAGCGGGCAGCACCGGCTGAAAAGTCGGTCGACCCTGACGCGAAGTTGACACCAGAAGAGATCATCAAGAAGTACGAGCGTACGCTAGCCAATCTACTAAATGTGCCTACGATCGAAAAGTTGCCTGTGGTGGGCAGCCAGTGGGGCATCAAGCCCAAAGGATTTGAAAGTGTCACGGCACAACGAGCAAAACTTTCGGGACTCTTCCCACTCCCGGGCTCCCCACGGCCAGTGGACCCCACCAAGTTGGAAGGACTTCTTTCTGAAAATGGTGTGCTTCTAGCCACGTCGAAAATCGATCCGCTGGACAGTCGCAACTCGTGCATTCTCGTGGTCCAGGGCATTGATTTTCTGAAGGTGGATTTCTTGGGTGTGGCCGAGTACATCGACCAGTTTCTCCGCTCGGCAGACGTCGAGGGCTTGTCCTTGCTGAACAACATCGAGAGAAAGAGAAAAACCAAGGATGATCAAAAGTTGATCATCGAGTTCAAGTCCAACGTCGCTGCAACCCTCGCTTTGGCTCTTGACGGGAAAGTGGTGCCTCTGAGCTTTGTCACCCAGTTTGACTCGGGAGACCTGGAGGTGCGTTTATCCATCTCCAGGCCAGGCGAGTACGTCGTCCAGTGTCTCCCACCTTACAAAGCCAAGAGTGAAGACGTGGAGGAAACTGTGGTCGACAGCCCGAGAAAACTTACTCTTCAGTTTGACTCACAAGTCACAGAGTCGGCGTTGACCGAGCAGTTAACCCAAATAGCACCCTTGAGGGCGTTCAAGTACTTGCGGGAAGTGGGCACGAAGGAGCCACTTGGGATTGCGTTTGCCGAGTTTTACGTTGACCCTACAAAGTTTCCAAATACCAAGAGTGCATTGAATCAAACGATGGAGTGCCTCAGCCAGGTACAGAGCTTGGAAGTCATTACATCGGCTCAATTTTCATGCATTACTGTGTCTGACGGCACGATCCTCACCAGCATCCAAGACTGTCCCATCGAGCTCAAAACCTTGCGGGCTTTGGTGAGAAACGAGTATGTGCCGTTCCATCCAAAGCTGAAGGTGATCCAGCTTATCAACGCCGTGACCGCCGCGGACTTGGTGGACGAGGCGTCGTTCCGTTTCATTGAGCAGGATATTCTCCAAGAAGCCCGCAACTTTGGCAACGTTGTTTCCATCAAAATCCCTCGGCCGCCCCACGACTATTCGCCAGGAATACTGCAGTTGACGCAGCCGGGAATCGGGAAGATTTACATCGAGTTTGACGATGAGAAAACCGCCTTGAATACCCTTATGGGCATGGCGGGCCGGTGTTACAACGACCGCACTGTTCTCTGCGCCTTTTACAGCCACGACGACTATGCTAACGGGCTATTTTGAGTATTGTACCAGTTCTTCCGTTCTAGACTCCGTGCTTTCGGTAAGCAGCTAGCTCGCGGGGCACTTGTGGGTCGAAACCGTGGCGAGTGATAAGGTCATATAGTTGCCTGGGAATCTCAGGAATGAAACTAAGACTGAGCTTGATGATGCTATTCTCGTCCAAGTTGGGGAAGCTGCGCAACTCCTTCATGGGCTGTTGTGACTGCAAAAGGGTGGATCTGTTGATGACCAACTGGGCCACGACAAAAAGAATGTTCATGTGGGTGCCATACGCAAAGAGGAAGTCCCAAAGCTTGAACACGGACTTCAATGGAGGCGTGCACGCGGAGAGAGTCAAGACCGAGGGAAATGCATAAATCTCAGCCTTCAAGAACTTCGAGTCCAAGTACTCGGCAAGAGCAGGGTCAATGATACCAAGCACAATGTCCACCAAGGCCAACGCCGTGTGCACGCCGTCCAAGCTCGGGGTGATGTACAAGGGAATCTGTTTGGTGACCAAATGGTGGAAGATGGCGAACGCCTGCGGCTCGCTCTTGTAACACGCATATGCAATCGGAGCCAAAAGCACGTTCATGCCCTGGACGTAGCCGACCTTGCTGCCGGGAATGGAGATGGCTGTTGCCGCAAGCACTCTCATGAGTGATTCTTCGGGAACACGAGAGTGGAACGAGCGGTCGTTCATGAGCGTGCGGAACGTGTCATTCTTGATCTTCTGGTAGAGCTCGGGCGAAAGCTTCTGCTGGATATCGGCCACCGTCTCGGCGTACTCGTGCACCGGGTACACGGGCACACGACATAGAATCGACCATACATAAGCTCTGTACGGGGACTGCTCGTAGCCCTCGGGGATGGAGAGGCCCTCCATGAGGATCAAGTATCGTAGCTTGGAGAGGCTGTTTTCGAGAAACGGCTGTTCCTTCTCGATGAACTGCTCGATGGAGTCCTTCTTGCGTCCTTTGATGTCCATTGATGTAAACAGTGTGTATAGTGCGAGTGAGCAGTAGTGGATGAGTAGTGGGGTACTGAAGCAGAGACAGAAGAAGAGAACAGATGTTTTAATGAAAAAAGTAAAAAATAAATCGACATATTTCATTGTATCCAAGTTTGATCATAAACTTTTTCTCTTTTTTTTTTCTACATTTTTCCCTTCCTCTTGGCCCAGGTCTTCACCTCATCTTCGCACCTTTTCTGCTCATCAAAAACCACCATGGGCACCCCAACCGAGATCAAGGGCTTCCACGTGCTCAAGGTGCAACTACCGGAAAGCAGCGGAACGCACTACGTCTACTTCCGCAAACATGAGGCCAAGGGAAACCAGGCCGCCCAAAGCATCTCGGGCCGACTGCTCTTCATGTTCAACCCACCCATCGAAACCGACGCCGCCGTGTTGAGAAAGTACTTCCAGCAGGTGGCGATCGGGGCCACGGTCGAGAAATACATCCCCAGCTTGCTCAACGAGTCTGAAGAAGAGTTTTACGTGGACCTCACCAAACTCACCACCGACTTGGAGTACGAGGTCAGTGGAGCCGACATCAAGGACATTGCGCTGAAGCTCCCCAAGAACTGTGGCATCGTCACCTTCCTCGACAAAAGCTCGTTGCAGCTCGCTTTCAACTCGCTCAAAAAGTTGTCTGCCGACGCTAAGAGCTCCAAGTGGCCCGCATCTACTCTAGGTACCGAATACCTCCAAGGACGCATCAGCTCGCGGGTTTTTGATGCCGAGAAACTTTCACAGGAGGTGTCTGCCGACCTCGAAGCGTTTAACCGTGCCGAAAAAGAATCCAGAGAAACTCTCCAGCAGCAGAGCGAGATTGTGGACGAGGACGGGTTCACGCTAGTGGTGGGATCGCATTCCAAGACCAAAGCCGGCATCATGGGCAAGCAGAGCAAGTTGCAGCGGGTGGAGCAGGAGAAGGCCAAGAAGAAGCTGAAGAGAAAGGAGAAGGAGGACTTCTACCGGTTCCAGTTGCGCGAGAAGAAGAAGAACGAGATGAACGACTTGTTGCTGAAGTTCAAGCAGGACCAGGAGCGGATCAAGATGATGAAGGAGAAGAAGCGGTTCCGGCCATACTAGTGTATTATAGACATAATAATTCGATAAACTTTATTACATTCACTCATTTAAATTTGTCTTATTCACTTTTTGTCTTAGTCCTCTTCCTGAGTCATGTCTCACCTAATGTCTTGATCACTGTCTCAAGTAACATCGGTCGCACACCATGGAAGAGGGACTCAACTGGACTTACCAGCAGTTCCTTGAAAACACAGGCACCGAGGGCAATTATGACGTCAATGTCCCCTTCGAAATCCTCTCCACCATCAGATACGACCCGCTCTTAACCTCGAAGCCTCCTACGTCGTACAGCGACATCCACAAGGACAACTTCTTCCTATTCCCTGAGCACATCGAGCGGCTCAAACTCACCTATCTGTTCTTTTTGAAATTGCGGCCAGATGCCAAGGAAGTGGAATTCGACACCGGCTTCATTTTCAAGCAGCTCGTCAAGGCATTTGCTGACTCCAGTGCACCGCTAGACAAGGCCTTCAAGATCAGGCTCTTGGTGGGCTTGGATGCAACGGTCCGCATAGAATTGTACGAGGTGCCCACGAGAGCCAATCTCCTAGATGGCTTGGAGGACAGTTTCCCTGACGCCAGTCGCTACGATGTCTACGTGGATCTAACCCCGGTTCTTGCGTCTCCATTCACCTCATTCAAAACCACCAACCGGGGCATTTACACCGAAGCTCGCCAGAGAGGCTTGCCCGGAAACTCGCCCAAAGAAGAAGTGATCTTGATCAACACGGCCAACGAGGTCATGGAAGGATCCATCACGAGCATCGCAGTCAGAAGCAAGCTGGGTGACTGGGTCACTCCAAAGCTCACATCGGGGTGTTTGTGCGGTGTGACGAGACACTTGCTTTTGAAGCGGAATATGATCAAGGAGGGAGACTTGCTGAGCGACGTTCTCCGCGAGGGCCAGGATGTATTGTTGATGAACGGAGTGATGGGTTGTGTCCGGGGCACGATCCGGGGCTTTGTGGGTCAAAAGGATTGACCCAATACCATCATTTTGAGTCTTTCAGGTTAATGAAATGAAATCAAATTTGAATGAGTGAGAGAGCTTTTGATTGTATGTCTTGATTACGTGTATTATCTCTATCATCTATGCCAATTGGCCAATCTCCTCGTCGTCAAAGCCCATGATGTAAAGAATGTCCTTCAACGAAGCCGTGTTCAAACAGCATGGAGCCTCCTTCTGCACCTTGGGCTTGGCGTTCCATGCCACACCCCAGCCTCCGGTGGCCATCATCTTCAAGTCGTTGGCTCCGTCACCAACGGCCACCGCGGTGCTGGGGTCAATCCCATGCTTTCCTGCAATCTCAAGCAAAAGCTCGGCCTTCTTTTCTCCGTTCACAATGTAGCCCGTGGTGGTGCCGTCAAGTCTTTGGTTCTCATCCACACCCAAGGTGTTGGCGTAGGCATAGTCGAGACCCAAGCAGTCTTTGACGTAAGAGGCCAAAGGAATGAATCCTCCCGAGCACACGGCCATCACAACACCCAACTTCTTCAAGGCTTTGCAAAGTTCCACGGCACCGTTGGTGATGTGGATCTTCCCCTTCAACTCGTCCCAAAGCGTGGATGCGTCGATGCCCTTCAACAACGACACTCTCTCGCGCAACGACTCGTTGAAGTCCAACTCGCCGTTCATGGCTCGTTCCGTGATTTCGGCCACTTTGTCCTCGATGTCGGCGTAGGCTGCGATCAACTCGATGACTTCCTGGTAGATCAACGTGGAGTCCATGTCGAACACGAACAACTTCTTGTTCTTTCTGTCGGCAGTTTTCTGAAGAATCACATCGTAGGCCGGACTGGTGGATTCCTTCTCCTTTTGGATGATCGATCTCGCAAGATCTGGAGCGTCGGTTTCCACCGCGTAGTCGAGCACTCTGTTCAACGAGAGCTCTTTTTTCGACCGCACAGTCACATTGAGTGTCTGTGTGACAAACTTTTCAATGTCGGCATTTTCCTGGCCGCTAAGGTGCTCCCCGTGGGCGATGAAGGTCAATGAGTACATGGTGATGGTACGCACTGGAAATTAGTGTTGGCTCTGCGCACGTCATAATGCGAATTTAGTATATTGGCCTACGAACTATGCTGCGCTTTTGAGATCGTACTCACTCAAGCCAATGCCACCACCCAACTTGTGGTAGTTCTCCTTCACCAAGGCGGCCTTCTTGTCCGCTATTTCGTTCATCTTGGGCCAGTACACGTCGTGCACGTACTCAAAGTCCAACATACCGTTGAACTCCTTGTCCAACTGTTCCTTTGGCACGAAGTTTTCGAACGGTTGGTCATAAATAGTCTTCAGTCTGGTGTAGGGGTCGATGAATGGCCCAACAACCTTGAAGAAGGTGTACCCTATCCAGGGAATGTTTGTAAATAGACCGCGACCCAATCTCTCTGGGTAGTGGTTCTGCAAGATGTGGAGCACTTGCTTAGAAATGCTAAGAGAAGGGAATTTCGAAGAAAGCTTCAAATGTTCGGGGGCTGCTTTGAAGTCGATGAGGAGCGCCAATGTGTCTTGCCCGGCAGGCATAAATTGGATCACTCTCTCTAACATAAACACCAAATGCTGCACTTGTCTAATGGACGCGGACGTGTTTTGATAGCCGTTTCGAAGGTAAAGGCAGGGTCTGTTGTCGATATCGTAACCGAGAATGAGGTTCTTGCCCGTGACGTTCTCCGGCTCGACTATCTCTCGGGTCAATTTCTTGGCCGGATCGGTATGTCCCTCGATGAACACCACTCCGAACGTTCTTCTCCAAACAATGGTTTCTTCAATCCGCTTGATCGTGGCGGGCACTTTCCACTTCGTCGCACGCAAGTACCGCAAAAAGCACTCCTTCGTGAGCCATGCCTGTTCTTCCTCTGTGATGGGGTGGGTAGCTGCGTTGGCACTGTCGTTGACAGGGATGTCCCGTGTGATGTAGTCTTGAAAATGTGCCAACACCTGGTCATAGCACTGCTGCTCTGTTTCCGAAAGGTCGAAATCCGGAGCTTTGGTTGGGTTTAGAGGCTCTTCAAAAGGTGTGTAGCATTTGACGAGGCCCTTTTTCGTTGTGGAAGACGATGCAGATGTGACTTTGGACGAAACAGACGACGTTTCGGCGTCCGAGGGCGAGCCGTTTGTTTTCGGCTCTTTTCTCCTGAAGAAATCCATCGGGTGGTGCGTTGTATAAAAGAACGTAGGTTTTGATTCGGTAACTGCGCTATTTGTCCAGAGCGTTCCACCGACCGCACGCGTAGAAACAGGCAGGTATGCCGAGCAGCGCCAAAATTAGACAGGAACCAAAAGGATGAAATTTCTTTTGGAGACAAAAATCCGCAATTTCTTTAACATTGCTGGTGGTTTCCAAAGTCGAATCTTCGAAAATAGGACTTTTTGCTCTTTCAGTGAAGGTATCAACTAGTGGATCCATGCACGATCCGGCCTCATGTGCGCACAGTAACTGTTGGCTCCACATCTGTTTGTCATGACAATCGTGTTACGCAACTCCTCAGACCCTAAAGAAAGCCCCGTGGAGGCCAAGGCTTTGGAATCCATCATTTCGCAACATGCAAAAGAATTGAGCAGCCCCAAATCCTTCATCAAGCTGATCAGCCAGCTGCTTATTACCAAAAGCTCCAGACACAAATTCTTGGTCCTGGTGACCACCATTGAGCAGAAGAAGCCCACGACGGAGGACGTCAGCATCAGATCCACGATCGGAACCATTTGGGATGACGAGACGGATGGATACTTTTCGTTTGAGGTCAAGGAGGGAGCCATTTACCTCGTCACGGTCTATTGGATCAATGTAAACTAGGGTCTCCAAGATCATGGCTCTCAGTCGGTTTTGCGACGGTAAGAATGCAATTGTTGCTGGACGATGTCGAGCTGGTCACAAAATCCAAGCAACTCTTTGGGATACTGGGCCTTCTCGAGGTTGCTTTCGATCTTTGTCAAGAGGGACACAACGTCGTCGTCTGTGTTGGGATCAAACCTGGCCGTTGAGGCAGAATCTGCAACCTTCGGGGTTTTCTTAGCCAACTTGATCCTAGGCGGTTCCCCTGCTTCTTCATCGAGATGTAGTTGGTGCAGATTTTCCTCCCGTTCCAGTGCTATCTGGGACATGAGGCTGGAAGTGGTCCTTCTGAAATCGTTCAAATACTCCTGGTCCACATTGTACGTGTTCTTCAAAGAATTGTAGTATGACTCCAAGCTCTCGAGCTGCTTCATCTCTGCCAGTAGATAAGACTCGAACGTGGCTTTGCGGTGGTTCACCTGATCAATGTTTAGCGGGTCGAAATTTCCAGGCTTCATCCCCTTTGTTCGTACTATGATGGATTTTGTTGGGGGCAATTTGGTCATCCGGAGACGGGCCAAAAACGACTTGGGCATCTTGTCACTGAGCCAGTGTTGAGTAAGAAGTCTTTGTGCCTCTTCTAGTTTGGTATCTTTGTTCGATGAGCTCTCGAAACGTTCAAGAGCTTTGCTCATGGACATCTCGCAGAGACTTTCGAACGACTTGAATGTTTCACCGTCAAGACGTTCCCATAGTTTGTCGATCATCTTGCCTGTGACTCGTTTTCTGTACTTTTCTTTAGTCGCAAGCGGCTTATCCAGCAGCTCCGCCATGCCATTCTCTGGATCAGCCTCTGGCGTTTGTGTAGCTTCTGGTGTTTCTGTGTCGCCGGGACGTGTTCTCTTGATCACGGCCCGATCCATGGCCAAACTGGGGGTTCGTTTGCGCCTGAACGACAGCTCATTCTCCGAATCAGATGACGCAGCAACCAGGTCCGTGTATGTTGACGCCGTGTCGTCGTCCACGTCCGGAGTCTGTTCTCTTGAAATGTCCAAACTAGGTTCTATGACGAAAGACGCATCGTCCTCAATTTCCATTTGTGGTAATCTCGGCTCTTCAGCGGAGGCAAGGAGTACTGGCTCCTGTTGTGTGATTTCCTCCTGTTGTGTGATTTCCGGGGCTTCAGATCCCGATACTTCTGTATTTGGTGGAGTGTTTGTGTCTGGTAGTGGTTCCTCTGGTGATACTTGAGTGTCCTGGCGCAACTGGTTCGTGGTAGGGTCCGCTGATGAAACCTCGTTCAGTCCAGAACCCGACGGTTTTGTGTTTTCCGTCTCCATCGAAAATTGGTGGAGATATGATGGATGCAATCGAGTCCCGTGTTGGTGTTTACAGGCGCGGTTGATGCAGATACCCCAGAGTGCGATGATCTACTGATGCGTATGCTTGGATTCAATGTGAGATGCTAATTATGCTAATTTATCGCTCGCCGGAGTCTTTTTCCGGCGAGATGCAAAGGTTTTGGCCAAGATGTCCCGCTCCCACGCCTTGATTGCAATGGTGAGAGTCAGCTCTGTTAGGCCAAACCGCGTTGAGAAGACCAGGAAAAGAGCACTTTCAACTTCGTTTCTGGATTTTTCCGAAAGTTTGCCCTTGATGAGCGGAATTGGCGTCGCCTGTACGCCTATCGATGCCTGGTCGATTAGATGTATTTCGGTAGTTTCTGGATAGGTGAAGATCCGGTTGAGCTGTCTCTCCACCGTGCTCAAGTCGGCCTCTGGGTCTTTATGTCTGGACGGAACGAGCGTCTCGTAAACCCAACTGCAGTATTTCTCCACGTCGCCGTCTGAAAGAGCCATGATTTCAGATACAGTCATGGAATGGTGGGCTCTGTCGAAACAGGCAATGGTGTTGTCGCTGATGGCCTTTATCCACATCTTGGGATCCGGCATCTCGTCGCTGTTGAAAAAATAAAGCCGGACAACTTCGAGGGCTAGGGCGATGGCCTGGATTTCAGGGAATGACTGGGCACCACCAGCTTTAAGGACGTAGTTTCGTGTCGAGCAGAGTTCGTGAAAGACACACAACAAACGGGGAGGGTCTGGAAGGTGGAGCTCGGTGAACAATTTGTAAACGAGTGGGTAGAAGGTGTAAGCACGTGCAGCACTGATATGGGGCAACTCGAGTGTCCTACACCACAGTAGGAGTGATTTGTAGAACATGTCATCTAGAGGAGCAAACGTCAGCGATGTGAGGGACAAAGTGGCCACTGGGGCAATGCTCAACATGGCCGCAGGAACGAGGGCCGTGGCGTTGAAGAACGGCACGCGATTGTGTTTTAACATGGCCAAGTATTGGTCCACAAACACCGGGAGCTGGTTGAGCTGCCGCATAGCCAAGTAGATCATCACGTACACGTCCAACACCGTGGGTTTTGTCTTGCATTTTTTGACACAACGCACCCACAAAAGCTTCACTGTGGCCGTGAGCGAGCGCCGGTATGACTCAAGCTCGTGCTTGGGCAAATCGCCGTGCAAATGGGAAACCACTCGAGGCACCACCAACCGCATGATGTGTTGGAGGCACTTGAGATGCTGGAGGCGGCCCTTTTCACCGTAGAGCCTCGTGGTGGTTGAGGCGACCACCAGGGCAGATTGCGAGGCTGATTGCGATGCTGTGGTGCCAAAGGCACCGTCGGTCAACTGGATGTTCAACCGTCGCGTTTGCGTGTAGCTTTCACCATCTTCATTGTCGTACTCGATGTTGCCTTCCATGATGTGACCGTACTGGCAGAACATCTGGCCGGCACTCAGGCGGTAGAGCCTGGACCGACAGTTGTCGACGCCACACACGGGGCCCTTGATCCAGGCGGTTTGAGACATGGAGTTGGTGATGTAGGTGCAGGCGCGATGCCTCAGTAGGATAGAGAATAACGGTGGGCACCAACGAAGACGTTGCAAAAATGATTTTTTTTAACAACTGTATACTTTGAACATTTCAACCATATTTACAATTTCATTGTGTGAGAAGACAAATTATTAGAATAATTCTTTTGCTGGTTCAGAGTTGACTTGATCGTAACCTCTACTCGACGCATACCGGATGCGATTCAGTGAATATGCGGATAGGAGTCGCCGACACTCGATTCCCAGTCGCTTCCTCTAATAGCCGAAAACTGGATTATACCCAATTGCGCCTTGTTTCGGAGTTAACTTGTACGCGCGTACGGTGCTAGTGGTCCATTTCGAGCATGGCTCCAAACCCAGCCAATTCCCAGCCATTTTTCAGCCATTGTCCACCGTTGTGGTTGCGATGACAGCATTTTGCATTTTGCATTTTGCACCCGCATAATGGATTTCCGAACCGCAACACTTGAAGAAAAAACCCAAGAAATGTCTCAATTGCACTTTGCCACCAGTCATTAGTCATCGGCTCGGCTGGCGAGTCGGACATTTGTGCATGTATCGGGTTTTTGGGCTACCCCAGATTCCGCCGTTTTCGGCTGCGACACGTAACTCCGCACAGTATCACCGAGCCGAGCCTTGGGAAAGTCCAGTTACGGCAGAATCAAACAAATACGTTAGCTTGCAAAACTAATATTTTTTACGAGCTTTTAGTTTAGTCACTAGTTTACATTTTGCAAATTGCCAGCTAAAATCCACCGTTGCGTCAGCAACCGAAATATGTGCACTATTGGCCCGCAACCTCGCACGGTTGCTAACCCCGAATCCTGACCTCCCCTCCCGGGCCTTAAAACCTCGAGGGGAGAATGTCCGCAACCCCACAACAACTACTCCTATAAAGCACCATGTATCGCTCTACAGCTGCTCTTTCCCCCAATCGACTCAGCAAGATCCCTATGCTCAAGTCTGGAATCTTGTCTTCTGCCAAATCCTTTATCCCCAGATCCGTATCCGCCATGAGACAGTACTCCTTGACCAAAGAAATCAAGTTGCCTAACGGCAAGACTTACACCCAACCCGTTGGTTTGTACATCAACAACGAGTTCGTGCCCTCTCAATCGGGCAAGACCTTCTCGGTCATCAACCCTTCCACCGAAGAGGAGATCACTGAGGTGTTCGAGGCCTATAAGGAGGACGTTGACTCCGCTGTCCAGGCTGCCCAGGCTGCCTTCGAAGGTGGCTGGTCCGGTGCTGACCCAGCTGTCAGAGCTGCTGCTTTGAACAAGATGGCCGCTCTCATTGACGAGAACGCCGAGACCTTGGCTTTCATTGATGCCATGGACAACGGTAAGTCCATCAGCAACGCCAGAGGCGACATTGCCTTGTCTGCTGCCTGCTTCAGAAGTGCTGCTAGCCAGGCTGACAAGATCATGGGCAATGTCATTGAGACCGGTGACTCCCACTTCTCCTTCACCAGAAAGGAGCCTTTGGGTGTGTGTGGTCAGATCATCCCATGGAACTTCCCCTTCTTGATGTTCACCTGGAAGATCGCCCCTGCTCTTGCCACCAACAACACCATTGTGTTGAAGACCTCTGAGACCACCCCATTGTCCGCCTTGTTCTTCTGTCAATTGCTTAAGGACAACGACGTGCTCCCAACCGGTGTCTTGAACGTTGTCAATGGTTACGGTAAGAACACCGGTAACGCTATCTTGGAACACCCAACCATCAGAAAGGTCGCCTTCACTGGTTCCACCGCCACTGGTAAGTTCATCATGGCCAAGGCTGCTGAGACTTTGAAGAAGGTCACTTTGGAGTTGGGTGGTAAGTCGCCACACATTGTGTTTGAGGACGCCGAATTGTCCCTGGCCGTGTCCAACGTCATCGCCGGTATCTTCTACAACTCCGGTGAGGTCTGCTGTGCTGGTTCCCGTGTCTACGTCCAAGAGTCCATCTACGACAAGTTCATTGAGAAGTTCGTTGCTGCCGCCGAGGCCGTCAAGGTCGGTGACCCATTCGACGAGGAGACCTTGCAAGGTGCTCAAAACTCCCAAAACCAATTGGACAAGATCTTGAAGTACATTGACATTGGTAAGAAGGAGGGTGCCTCTGTGTTGACCGGTGGTTCCAGACTCGAGGGTAAGGGTTACTTCGTCAAGCCCACTATCTTCGGCGACGTCACTGAGCAAATGCAAATCGTCAAGGATGAGATCTTCGGCCCAGTCATCACTGTGCACAAGTTCAAGACCGTCGACGAGGTTGTGAAGTTGGCTAACGCCACTGAGTACGGATTGGCTGCTGGTATCCAATCCACCAACGTCAACACCTGTATTGATGTTGCCAAGAGACTCAAGGCTGGTACTGTTTGGGTCAACACTTACAACGACTTCCACCCACTGGTTCCATTCGGTGGTTTCGGTGCTTCTGGTATTGGCAGAGAGATGGGTGTCGAGGTTTTTGAAAACTACACTCAAGTCAAGGCTGTCAGAATGGCCATTCAAAAGTAAGTCTTGGACATCTCTAAAATATTTATTGTACGCGTTAAGACTCTATGAATGAAACTGATTTTAACTGACTGTAGTAACGGTTCGCATTTTGCAGCCGATCAATACAGCATGAAGAGGACATCTATAAGGCAAGACTATGATCTACTTACCTGCAAAATTTCAGGAAACCCATCAAATTGGAGAGATCCACTCTCGACCCTATTTTCTGAACGTACCCCACACATTCAAACTAGGCTAGTTTCCTATTATCCTCCGTAAATTGAGCTACCCCTCCTGTATGTCACGCTCCACCCAGTGCCACTCGGCAGCGCGCTCAGTGTCACGTGTGACTAGTGACTGTTTATCCCTCAAGGCTCGCTCTGGTCCTGCATCTCCGTCTGCTCGCTCTCACCTCTAGCCAAAAAACTTTTGGCAAATTTTTCTTCATTCCTTCGTCCTAATAACTTTCACCAAGATTGACAAGATGGTATGTGACACCAAAGCCGTCGACTAGAAGCCAAAACACACGTTCCACATCAGATAGACAAGCTGTCCAGCCCCTTTATTCCCGTCCTACAATTTTATGCCCGCTTGAGAGCTTTGGAATCCACGAGTTGTCCCTTCAAACTGAAAAATGCTCCGAAAGAACATCCAAGTCCAACCTACAACCACACCAGCTAGTGCTTACAATCTCCATAGTCGACTTCCTACCATGAATCATTACTAACATCTCAGAGTGACTCCGTTACTATCAGAACTAGAAAGGTTATCACCAACCCATTGTTGGCCAGAAGACAATTCGTCATCGACGTCTTGCACCCAAACAGAGCTAACGTCTCCAAGGATGAGTTGAGAGAGAAGTTGGCTGAGGTCTACAAGTCCGACAAGGACGCTGTCTCCGTCTTCGGTTTCAGAACCCAGTTCGGTGGTGGAAAGTCTACCGGTTTCGGTTTGATCTACCAATCCGTCGCTGACGCCAAGAGATTCGAGCCAGCTTACAGATTGGTCAGATACGGCTTGGCTGAGAAGGTTGAGAAGTCTTCCAGACAACAAAGAAAGCAAAAGAAGAACAGAGACAAGAAGATCTTTGGTACTCAAACAACCCACGCCAAGAAGGTTGCTAGAAGACAAGCCGAGTAAGCTTTTTTCTAATGCCTTGATGACCCTAAAAGAATATTTGTCCCTCGATAATATTGCTTTGATTTTTGCGAATTAATAGTATCATTGCGATGTTACTTCTTTTGGGATGCATATACTATCTCCAATAAAGAATCACAACTGTATTTTATCTGTGCTCGTAGTCTGTTCCGTAGATTTACAAGGCTACATGGTGTTCTATGAATGCAGTATTAGATCTATCTAGTCGGAAAGATCATCTCTATCTTCGAGCGGGCCATACTGAACATCGAAGGGGTCTTCATTTGGAGAGTCGGATCCCTCTGCAAAAGCAGCGATGTACTCGCTTGGTCCTTGGAATCTTGATTGATTCTTGGAAAGATAGATATCGATAGTCTCGATCTCATCGAACTCGTCTCCAGTCAATATTTTGAAGATTGTTTTCAAGTACGAAATGATCGAATGCAATCCTCGGAGATATCCCATGTCTGGAAGCTCGGGATATTGAGGTGGCTTCTTGTAATTGCTAAAGTTGGCTTCATCTCCAATGACGCTTTGGGCAAAATCGATGATGTTGACTTTGACGTCCGCTTCAGCAACCGGTGCTGCTCCGTCATACATCAAGAGAATGGACGAGCCATACATTCTGTAGCCCTTCAAATTTTGGAAGGACTCGTACAACTCTTGCAACTTTGCTATCAAAGGAGGGATTCGCTGCACGACGGAGAGCACACTCACTCCATCGTAGAGAAACTTGGCAAGGATTTTGGCGAATGGAGCGCCGCTTTTCAACTTTCTTCCGAAATACTTGTCTTCCATGAAGTACTTCTTCGTGGCTTGGTTCCAAACTTGCAAGCCACACATGCGTACACCAAGCTCTTTTGAAGTTGTGGAAGCGCACTTTTTACGCTGTGACATTTGCTTAGAGTCGTTTGCATCAACGCCATACTGCCGGGTTCCCATTTTCAAATCGAGAGCACAGGGCTTCTGCATATCGGCAGTGAGATCTTCGAGTAGAATGAACCTCTCAAATCTTGTATGCTTGCGCAACACTGGGTGTTGCAATGTGTCCCTGCTTTCGAGTGGTGGCTTCAGTTCAACGTCATTGGTAATTTGAACGTGATCATCATCCATTTGGAAAACCTCTTCCGATTTGCGGCTCTGGGGTACGAAAACCTCCTGGATTACCTGTGCTTGTAAATCGCGATTGACTGAGGTAGCACCTCTGCTAAAGTCAAACAATTCATTGGAGCCAATGGTGGCGGGAGAGGACAGTGAGCGGTCTTCAGCTTCGAGAGAAGACGAGTTTGGCGCACTAGTAGAGTATCTCTTCCACAAGAGATCTGGAATGATGTGTCTGTTGTCATCGAGGGAGACTTCCGGAACGTCATCTTCCAGAGAATATTCCTCGCCCCTTTCGATGTGCGAGGTTGAAATGCTGCGATGGTGGTTTGGAGCCGGAGCGTTTTCTTCCTTATCGTGACGGTCCACAGCTTCATCGTCTGCTTCGTTGTCATCAGGACGAGATGGACCTTGCAACGGACTATCGACGTCACAAGGAGAGTCCACAGGTTTGATGCGGGGTGTGGATTGCTCCTCGCGTACAATACTCGAGTATCGCACATTAAGAACGCCAATGTACTTGGGCATGAAGTTCAAGAGATTTAAGTGTTTGCGCTCGACAGCCTCGTACCAGATATTTTCTCTGTTCATAAGCGCCTTGCAAACGGCCTTTTCACTGAAGCGAAAAATGGCGGTGTGCCCGCCGACTTTGTTCTTGAATGGCCGTAGTTCGACTGTCAATGGGTAGTTTTCGTTGGCTTCCTCGGAGGTATTTACATCGGTCTGCTCTTGAGATGGCGTCCGCTCCTTCGATTCTTGGATAGCCTTTTCAACCTTCTCATGCACAGTTTTTTTGATCTGTGTCAACTCACCGTGTGAGCCCCTGTCGAATTCAAGGTCAGCCATGAGATGCTGGAGGTTTTCAGGGTCCGGCAGTGAGTCTTTCAAGGAGGATATGAAGACCAGCTCATCTTTCCCTTCGTTCATGGGAGTATGTGGAAAGTACGTGGCCGAGGACACCGGCTCGATCAATTGTTGGGCATCTTTTCCGCTGGAAGGCGCTGGACTGTCTCTGCTCAAGTCGCTAGTCACGATTTCCTGGACATGGGGTCTTTCGTCGGTTTCCGAGCCCTCGATGTCCATCAAGCTATCGATATTGTGGCCGTCGCCCCGAAAAAGCCGAAGAAAGCGAGCAGCCTTACGCCCTGTGACAACTGGGATGTCTTCATCTAGAAGCTTGGATGTGTCGGGATCGGTTTCGTAGTTCATGATAAGGAAACGGTCAATGGAGGATTCGGCAGCTCATAGATGAGAGAGGGACTGTAGCGTTCGTTGTTGTGTGACTTCGGGAAAAGACTCGAAGGGTAAATGACTAGCGGTAGGTGATATGGCTTTATCAACGTGCTGTAACCTCGTGGGGTTGTAATATGGTGAGGGGTATGTTCTTGACGAGGTTCACCAACAGGCAACTTGAGTGGCGATGTTGTGAAGTGGTGAGGAATGCTGGATTTGGACGCGGGGTCGGAGGTGCCAGCAACAAGTTCTTTTGCTAGACGGTTTAGATGAATGAAACGAAGCTTTTTTCTGTGTTGTTTTCAAGTGCGAAAAGCGGATCCATGCCAGTGGTCGTTGGGATAGTAGAGATGAAATAAATTTTAAGTGTATTAAATATGAAAGCAACGCTGTTTTTGGTGCAGTGCTCTATTTTGTGGGGATTGTTTATGTCTTTTTGAGGTGAACTACGTCATTTTGAGACGGCCTCGTTGAGCACGTTTTCGAAAACGTGGGTATTCTCACTATTGTGGAGAAATATACGGTGTGAGCAGAAGCGGATGCAAAACAAATAGATACGGTAATAAATTGCCGAGAAAGAGTTTTTCCACAAATGTCTACTAGAGCTAATTAAAAGTGAAAATGTGTCTATCTTACAAGTTTCATGTCTATTGATGGCCCTGAACATGTTGCAACCACCTTTCTAGTCGATGGCACCTCGCACGGCGATTGAGCGACCAGAAAGCGATGAGCACGAACCGGAACAATGAAAGAGATGAGTGCTTTGACTAATTTCCATCGAAACGCAGCAACATTTTTGAGGAAAGCCCGAATTTTCGAGCCGATGAAAACATCTTCAAATGTTTATGGGTCAGGTTCATTGGGCCCCGGTTCCGCGGACTGAGCAGCACAACAGTCGAGACAACACATTTGTTTTTCTGAAAACTCTTTCTGTTTCAAGCTCATTGAGAGATGACTATTTGCTGCTTATCGTGCGTGTTATCAGCGTTTGTACTCATTACAATTAAGGCTACGCTTTTATGTGATGGCTCAAATGAACCAAAAAACATGGAGATCAAACACGTTTGAAGAGGGAGTATTTGCTCTCTTGATTTCTGTACGACGAGTTCATTTGGCAATTTTGCAACAAGCGTTTCCGCCCTGGTCAAGACTTGCTAAATCCAATTTCACATCTGTCAATTCGCACACGACTATGTGGACCACTTCTCGTATTTGGACAGCCGCATGAAAAGATTTTCTGCAGTGTCAAATGGCAAAAACAGCCGAGTTCGTGAAAAGCAAAAGTAACTATCTTTAAAATTAGAGGCACGCGTGGCAGTTTCCCCTTTGCTCAATTTTTCCGGTGAAACCGAACACTTCAAAGCTTAAAGCCGTGCCATCACGTCCTACTGACACACGCAACAGGCAGCTTATCTGCACGTTGTACCCTGACATTCTGTTCAGCACACCCACACACAATTAATTCTCTTTTGAATGAACAAATTAAACTAAGCCCGATCAAAAAAAAGCATCCTAAGCCACCGAACGCCGTAGATCTTAAAAAGCCACTGCAAACAGCCCGTGTCACGAAAACTCCGCGCGACACGTTAATCCTGTGTCTTGCCTCGCTCGCTACTCTCGTCGGTCTTCGTGGTGATACTTTATCCTTGTTTGTAACGAGTCCAACACCTTTGCCTTGCACTGCTCTAGTTAGCGGCGGCTCTTATTCTGAACCGAATCCATATTTTGCATAGTCGCTGTCCCCCGGATCCGTTTCCCGACCTTGCACCATGAGGCTTCTAAAAAACACCCTCCTCCGCTTGAAAAGACGGCGGAAAAATGTCTTCCTCGCAGCATCTTGTCTCTTCGTGATGTCTGTGATGGTCGTGTTCTACATCAACGACATCCTGCCCGGCCAAAGCACCTCCTTCATCACAAACCCGGACGAGAACTGTGGTCTCTTGCCCTCGTTTGTTTGTCGGTGGTTGAACACGCAAAACGACCCCTCTTCGAAGAACAAACCCTATGATCCGAGCCTGAGCGACTCCAAGGGCAAAGACGACGCGTCGAAGAAGGTGCCTCCTGCCAAGCCAGATCCACTCACCCAAATGAAGTTGGCCTACATCAAATCTGCCTACGCCAACGACGACCAAAAAGTGTTGCAGAAGGGTCACTTGTTCTACAAGAAAATCCTCAAGGATCTTGTCAAGGCAGACCCCAAGATCGATGCTCTTGGCAAGTACCTCAACGAGAAGGTCAAGGCCAACCGTTTCGATGACCCCGATCTCGACTACTCCGAGAAGTGGCTTTACAACTACTTGCAGGTCAACGAAACCGAGGTGGACGCGTTAACCGAGTCCCACAACTTTATCTCCAACCGCTTGCCCGAACATGCTCCAAACGGGTTGTACGAGAAGGACGGTATTGTGCTTGTTGGTGGCGGAAAGTTCAACTGGCTTACCTTGCTCTCCATCAAATCGGTGCGTGCCAGCGGATCTCAGTTGCCAATTGAGGTGTTCATTCCCACCATCGAGGAGTACGAGCTCGAGTTCTGCGCCAAGATCTTGCCCACTTTGAACGCCAAGTGTATTTTCATGCCAACTTTGTTGTTCGAAGAGGACGACACCGAATTCTCCTCGAAGCTCGAGTTCAAGGGTTACCAATACAAGTCCTTGGCCATTCTTCTTTCGAGTTTCGAGAATGTGTTGCTCTTGGACAGTGACAACTTCGTCAGTTACGCCCCAGACCACCTCTTCGTCAACGAGCCCTTCATCAGCAATGGATTGATTGTCTGGCCCGATTACTGGCGCCGCTCTACATCGCCAGACTTCTACAAGATTGCTGGCGTGCAGTTGAAGACAGGCGAGCTCTTGCCTCAATATCTGCCAAAGCTCAGCATGTACTTGGAGCAGTCTATCCCAGAAGACGTGGATTGGATTGCTGGAGTTCCACTTCACGAACGGCCTGGAGCTATTCCCGACCCATCTTCTGAGTCCGGCCAACTCGTGATTTCCAAGAAGACCCACTTGAAGGCAGTTCTTTTGGCATTGTACTACAACACGTACGGGCCAAAATACTACTATCCGCTCTTCTCGCAGGGTGCTCCGGGAGAAGGTGACAAAGAGACATTCTTGGCTGCTAGTGTGGTACTTAAGAAGCCCTACTACCAAGTCGGAAAGTTCTTAAATGCTGTTGGTAACTTCAAGGACGGAGAGTTCAAGGGTCACGGTATGGGCCAGTACGACCCTGTTGAAGACTTCCACCAGCGCACTCAGAAGCAGAAGCTCATCAACAAGTTGCTGGGCGACAAACTCGCGGAAGAGCTTGCCAAGTTCAAGGACCCCAAGATGCTCTTTTTGCATGCAAACTTCCCCAAGCTCGACCCATGGGAGCTCAAGGAGAAGGGCGAAACCGTCGACAAGGATGGCAGACACCGGATGTTCGGTTACAGCTTGAGATGGCGCACGGGTGTCGACCTTGAGCAGAAAATCTGGGACCACATGTACTCGCTTCTTTGTGAGGACAAGTTCAATTTGGACCACTACAAGAATGTCGACAGGCTGAAGCTCTGTGCTGAGATTGTCGAACAACAAAAGTACATCAAAGAGACCGAATCGAAAGTCGAGTAAGTTCGGTGGGTCCAAATTGAAGGAGAGTATAATTCCATGGTACAAAGGGATCTAATACAGCATCATAGTTAATACAATTCTACCATTTATTTTTAATACTTCACAATTTGGCCGGCCACTCAACCTGCATTTTACCGCGACTGGGCGTACACATGAAGCGTAGCACTGACGACAAATACATCCAACTAGCATAGCAAAACACTTCAACCACAGCATCATCATTTCATATATATCACATCATGGCCATTGAATTCACGCTATTATTGTCCAGACAAGGCAAGGTCCGGTTGTCTAAGTGGTACCATGCCAACAGCCAAAAAGAGAAGGCTAAGATCACCCGAGAACTCACCACGATCATCTTATCCCGTCGGGCTAAGATGTGCAACATCTTGGAATACAAAGACATGAAGATTGTGTACCGCCGGTACGCATCTTTATTTTTCGTCATGGGTATTGATGCGCTGGACAACGGCTTGTTGGCCCTTGAAATCATCCACAGATATGTGGAGCAAATGGACAAGCTCTACGGCAATGTTTGCGAGTTGGACATTATTTTTGGCTTTTCAAAAGCATACCACATTCTAGACGAGTTGATTTTAGACGGATATGTGTTGGAGTCCTCGAAGAGAGAAGTTGCTAAGAAGGTGACACAGCAAGACGAGTTGGAGAACATGGACGAGTTCGAGCATGTGTTGAGCTGATTGATTATATCATTTCGAATCGACTGAGACAGTTACGGGACTGATAGAGCTTCATGTTGGACGGCACGCATGGTTACACTGCTCGGAAACGTCATTTCAATGGCGAACGGCGGGGCTCAATGTGCATGATGAAATCAAGTTCATGCATTTTGAAGAAGACGAATCGTGCAAATTATTTGAACATTTGGAAGATACATGGACAGGTCCCGTCGCCTATTCATTGATCGAAACCTGTGAGCGACCACTGCGCATGGATCCAGCGAGAATTCGGAATAATCAATAAACAGGGCAGGCGATGAGAAAAGAATGTAGAGCCAATTCTGGATTAATTTTCGAAATAAATTTCTAATTCAGGTTGATAGTTTCGATTTGCGTAGTGTTCTTGATGGTGGGTCTGACTCGCCCCAGGCCCTGCACACACACTGATGCGATGCTCTTCGTGAAAGATAACTTCTCCACTACCACCAGCAGCATGTCTGACGACGAAGGTTACGACATTACCAGCGCTTTGGCAGCTCCCAACGGAGACTTCTCCGATTCTGACTCGGGTTCCGATGCAGAAGGTTTCCTTTCTGATAACGGAGAGCTCCAGGATATCATCAGTGATGATGAAGAGCCAGAGCCAGCTAAAAAGAAGCAGAAGGCCACCAAAGGCACCAAGCAAACAGAAGCATTTCCTACTATGGAGCTCTCAGATGATGAGGACTCCGAAAAGAAAGAGGTGGACGACATCGCGTCGTACTTCGCCGTGAACAACCCCAACGCCAAAAAAGCCAAGGCAGGCACTTTTGCCTCGTTTGGTCTTTCGAAGTATATCTTGGGCAACATTGCCAGAAAGGGCTACAAGCAGCCAACTCCCATCCAAAGAAAGACCATTCCCTTGATTATGGACAACAGAGATGTCGTTGGTATGGCCAGAACCGGTTCTGGTAAGACCGCTGCATTTGTGTTGCCTGTGATCGAAAAGTTGAAATCCCACACCGCCAGAGTTGGCGCCAGAGCCATCATTCTCTCTCCATCCAGAGAGTTGGCATTGCAAACCTTCAAGCAGGTGAAGGATTTCAGCAAAGGCACCGACTTGCGGTCAGTGGTGCTCATCGGTGGAGACTCAATGGAAGAACAGTTTTCCTCCATGATGTCCAACCCCGATATTGTGGTGGCCACCCCGGGTAGATTCTTGCACTTGAAGGTCGAGATGGACCTTGATTTGAAGACCGTGGAGTACATTGTCTTCGATGAGGCCGACAGATTGTTCGAGATGGGTTTCGCCGAGCAGCTTAACGAGTTGTTGGCTGCTTTGCCTTCCAACAGACAGTCTCTCTTGTTCTCTGCCACGCTTCCGAGAACTCTTGTTGATTTTGCCAAGGCAGGATTGACGAACCCGGTTTTGGTCAGACTCGATGCCGAGACCAAGATCTCGGAGCTCTTGCAAATGGCATTTTTCTCGGTCAAGAAGACCGAACGAGAGGCGGCGCTCTTGTGCATTATCCAGGAAATCATCAAGATTCCGCTTGCCACCGACGCCGAGTTGGCTCGTATCAAAAGAGAGAGCAAGAAGGCCGACGAGTTGGAGGAGGAAGAGCAAAATGGCGAGAGGAAACGCCCACGGTTCAGAAAGGAGCGGTTGCCCCCTGCCAACGTGTTGCCCTCGCCACATTCCACCATCGTGTTTGTTCCCACCAAGCACCATGTCGAATTCATCACCGGTTTGTTGAGAGACGCTGGCTACCTTGTGTCGTACATCTACGGTACGTTGGACCAGCACGCCAGAAGAGAGCAGTTGTACCGGTTCAGAATCGGGCTCACCAACTTGTTGGTGGTGACTGATGTTGCAGCCCGTGGTATCGATATCCCAGTGTTAGCCAACGTCATCAACTTCACGCTTCCAGCATCGTCCAAGATCTTCATCCACAGAGTCGGAAGAACTGCCAGAGCCGGTAACACGGGTTGGGCTTACTCGATTGTCAACGAGAACGAGCTTCCGTACTTGCTTGACATTGAGCTTTTTTTGGGAAAGAAGATCTTGCTCACGTCTATGCACGAGAAGAAGTGTGAGCTTCTCAAGGAGTCCAAGGGAAGTGACTACGTGGAGCCAAAGGTGTCGTACACGGACAGATTGGTGTTGGGATCGCTCCCAAGGCCACAATTGGAAGCTGTCGAGGAGATGTTCGAGAACATCATGCGCAACAACTACGACTTGAGAACCACCAGAGATGTGGCCACCAAGGGTGAGAGATTGTACCACCGCACGAGACAAGCTGCGTCGGTGGAGTCCGTCAAGAGGTCCAAGGAGCTCATGCAAACGGGCACATGGGACGACCAGCACTTGCTCTGTGGACCCAACTTGGAGAAAGAGAAGGAAAAGTTCCTCGCCAAGTTGACAGACAGAAGAGTCAAGGAGACCGTCTTCGAGTTCAGCAAAAAGGGCAAGGAGAAGGAGGAGGACTCCATGGTCAATTTCATGCATAGAAGAAGACGGCAGTTGGCTCCAATCCAAAGACGGGCCAAGGAGAGAAGAGAATTGCTCGAGCAGGAGAGAATGTCCGGTTTGCACCACACGATCCAAGATGAGATCTTGAAGGGTGACGCTGGAGAAGTGGGATACAAGGTGACCAGCGTGGAAGCGGACGACGACGAGCTTGCCAATGCGTTCGAGGACGGAGACAGCGTGTTGGACAAGAAGTCCAAGGCCAAGAAGAAGTCGTTCAGAGACGCACAGTTCTACATGAGCCACCATGCGCCGGCAGAGGAGATCCAGGACAAGCAGTTGTCCTCGTTCGCCAACGACGCAGCCAAGGCCACCTTCGACTTGGACAACGACGACAAGATGCAAAAGAACAGCCAGGTCATGCGCTGGGACAAGAAGAAGGGCAAGTACATCAACAGCAACTCGGTGGACGCCAAGAAGTACATCATTGGAGAGAGCGGACAGCGGATTCCCGCCACGTTCAAGTCGGGCAAGTTCGACGACTGGAAGAAGCAAAGAAACATCACTTCCATGGGTGCCGAGCAAGGCGACAGACAGGACAAGAACGACAACCGCAGATTCAAGCACAAGAAGGTGGAGGCTCCTCGGGCACCGGACCGGTACAGAGACGACTACCACAAGCAGAAGAAGAAGGTGGACAAGGCGCTCGAGTCTGGAAGAAAGGTCAGGGGCTTCAACAAGCCGGGCCAGAGACTGGAGATGCGGTCGACGGAGGAGATCCGGAGATCCAGACAGTTGCAGGAGAAGAGAAAGGCCAAGAACGGCCGCCACGCCAAGCGGAGATGATTGCATAATAATTTACTACTTTCAAGTGGTATTCTTGTAGATACATTTATTTGACTTGTGGTACTACTTTCAAGTGATTTACTTGTAGATTCATTTATTTGACTTGTAGTTTGAGTCTGGTATAGCTCATTCAACAATTTCCTTTTTGTTCGTTCCATTTATCTTCTGCCTCCACGGCCGTATGGGTGGTAACCTCCTCTCTTGTAGCCTCCTCTTCCTCTGCCACCGTTGCCACCGTTTCCTCCGCCTCTTCTCGGACCCTTGGGCAAGTTGAGTCTCACGTCATTTCCGTCTCTGCTTCCAGAATCTCTACCGGAATCTCTACCACCATCTCTGCCACCATCTCTGTTCCGACGTGGGTCGTTTCCACGTGGTCCACTAGGGCGAACTGGCGGGGTGCCACTGGCAGATCTGTATTCCTCTCTGGGTGCTTCGTTAGAATTTTGTTGTTGTGGGTTCAACGGTTGTTGAGGGTTCAAAGGTTGCTCCTGGGGCTGGTCGCCAGAACCGTCTCCTTGAGCACCGGCCTGCTGCTGTTGGAACATGTACCATTGCATTCTCTGCCAGTATTCTTGCATCATTTCCGGAGTGGCACCCTGCATACCTTGACCGTATGGCATTTGGAACTGGCCATAGGCGTTGGCGTATTGGTTATATTGGTTTTGGGGCTGCTGCTGTTCCCGGTGGTTCAGCTGGTGCTGGCCCCTAGGCTCGGCCCGCTTGACCTCCATGGCCTTGCCCTTCAAGGTCAAGTACTTGTTGACACACACTCTGTCTACTGCCTCGGGCGAGTCGAACGTGATGAAGCCAAAACCTCTGGATCTTCCGGTATCCTTGTCAATCATGAGCTGCGCATCGATAATACGGCCGAATTTAGAAAAGAAGTCATTAAAGTCTTTCTCATTAACTAAGGGGTCAATGCCTCCCACGAAAATCTTGCCCACCTTGTCTTGTTCTTCCCTCGCAATGGCTCTCTTGGGGTCAATGAGTTTGCCGTCCAAGATATGGTCCTTCTTGATGACTTCATCCACGGACCGGGGATCCTTGAACGTCAAGAACCCAAATCCACGGGATCTGCCCGTGGCAGAGTCCTTCATGATGGTGTGGTCCAGGATCTCGCCGTACTTGGAAAAGTACGCGTACAAGGCGTCCTCGGTGGTGTCCCAGTTGAGACCTCCGATGAACATCTTGCCGCTTTCTCCGAGATGTGGTGGCGGTCTTTGGTCGGGTTGGCCAAATCCTCCTTGCTGCCCATATTGGGACTGGCCGTATTGCGATTGACCATATTGCGATTGGCCATACTGACCGGATTGCTGGCCGTACTGGTCATTCTGTTGACCCTGGCCAAATGGTTGGCCATACTGCGATTGCTGTCCGAATTGCTCGTCTTGAGTTGCAACTGGAGCTTCAGCAGCGGGGGCTGCTGGCGGAGCGGTGGAATCTTCTGGCTTTGACTCTGTGGCAGGTGTGACGGACTCTGCCTTTGCTGGCTCGGCGGGATTTTCTGGAGCTGGAGCGGGGGCAGCTGCTGGAGCGTCTTTCGCTTCCAGCTTCACACCAGAGTCTGCACCTTGCGTGGAAGGCTTGGTGTCTGTCTTGTCATCTTCGTAGATGTCCTCGAAAAGAGCCTCGTCATCTTCAAACGACGACATGATTCAATTATCTCAGCTATGAACACTATGTCAAAAGACAAAAGGTAATACAAGGGGGTGGCACAAGATATATATTGTGATAAGTAGTGCTTATACAACTAAATATAGTCTATGAGTGTGTGTTCAAGCTCGAGAAAATCGGGCAAAAAAATCGTGCGCACTGGCGTACCAGCACAAAAAGTAATGGACGAGTCCGGAGTCGAACCGGAGACCTTTCGCATGCTAAGCGAACGCGCTACCAACTACGCCACACGCCCTGGAAGAAATGGTCCCTAGCAGGATCGAACTGCTGATCTTGGCGTTATTAGCACCACGCCTTAACCAACTGGGCCAAGGGACCTTATCTGATATCTATTTTTGTAGTGCATTACCATGTTCTGGTTGTTTCAAGGATATCATTCTCAGATGTTTAGGGAGCTCTAGTGCCGTTTTGCAATTGCATCGGAAGCACACTTTACATAAGAGTTGAGACTTGTTCATCATTATTAAAATATGTCTATCTTATGTTACCTAGAATATGAAAAGCTGTCCTATAACAGCACCTGATCAAAGTCAGTGAAGTCAAGGATCTTCTCCCATTCTTCGCTTTCATCAGCGTAAACTTCCTTGAACTTGGTTATAGCCACATCCTCCAACGTTTGGGCATCGGTATAAACGATGGACCCTTCCTCGTTGTAAGTCCGAGCGTTGCTGAAGATCAAATGAATATCCTCAAGGAAGTCACGGATCAGCATGTAAGTTTTGTTGCCCATTCTCTTCTTGATAGCATCAAATGCAAGCGGGTGTTTGATCAACACATAATAGTCTGGGTACAACTTTTTCGAAGGTTTCACCAAAAACAAGTCACTGAGCCGTCTTTCACCGTCCATGTAGTCGAGCACTGCCTGGAAGATTATTTCCATGCGCTCATTCAACTTAGAGCGGTCCTCAGGCAGAAGAAGATCAACGGTAGGGGTGCTTCTGTTTGAAACGTGCTTCAATCTGGGTCTTCCAGCACGCGATTTTCTTCCCCTGAGTGAAGCTCCGACAACTTTGGGGCGCTTGATGGACGTTTCTTCATCAAGAGGCTCAAGAGATCCTTCTCTTTTGATACCGGTGTTTTTCTTTGGACGTCCCTTCTTCCTTGGGGCGATCTCATCTCCTGATTCATCAGAAGCAACACCCTCAATTCTCTTGAGCCATTCTTCCTCGGTCAAATTGTCATCATAAACCGCAGTCTTCCGTTCTCTGTTGCCTCGTCCGTACTCCTCGATCAATTGCTCCTCGGTCTTGTACATCATCTGAGGGTCTTTCTGGTATACCTCAGGAAGCTCGCTCTCGGCGAAAAGTCGGGTGGAGTAACTTGCACGGTTGGTTTCGAGAGCTCGTTCCTCGTCGAGAGCTCGGAAAACATCCAATTCGTCGTCATTTCTGGCGATCAATTGATTCATCTCATCGTCGTCCATATCCTGGTCGTCCTCAGAAGCTTTGATTCTTCTTTCCTCCTCCTTTTCCAACAAAGCTCTCAAAAGTGCCTCTTGTTCCTCGGAAGTCGACTTGTTATCGAACTTACCGGCCTGAATGACTTTACCGTCAATCTCCAATTTGGCCGTGGCTCTTTCCAAAATCATCTCTTCAATAGAGTCCTCAGTAATCAAACGAAGAATTCTCACCTCGTTCTTTTGACCGATTCTGTGTGCTCTGTCCTGAGCTTGCAAATCTTGGTGAGGATTCCAATCGGAGTCGAAGATAATGACGGTGTCAGCAGACTGCAAGTTCAAACCTAAACCACCAGCTCTTGTAGACAACAAGAAACAGAAGTAGTCGGAGTTTGGTGCGTTGAAAAGTTTCAAAAGGCTTGTTCTGTCGTCAGACTTTGTAGCACCGTCCAATCTCATGTACTTCATGCCTCTCAAGCGCAAAAAGTCCTCCATGATATCCATGATCTGAGTCATTTGGAAAAAGATCAAAACTCTGTGACCAGTGCGCTTGAACTTGGGCAAGATCCGGTCCAAAAGCTCAAACTTGCCCGCGGTTCTCCAAATTGCATCGTTCGTTTCCGAGGTTGGGTTAATAAGATTCTCCACCTCCTCATACACGAAGGGATGATTGCAAATTTTTCTCAATTGCATGAGCTGGTTGTTTGCATTCTTGATCGTGTTAGGCTTTTTGCCATCCTTGGATTCACCCGCGAAAAGCTGATTGTACTTGAGCATCATTCTGTACAAGGTGGATTGCAAGGCTGACATCTTGCACTTGACAACCTTCTCCACCTTGTTTGGAAGATCTTTCTCAACATCCTTCTTCAAACGTCTCAACAAGAACGGACGCAAGACCTTGTGCAATCTCCGAATGACCAACAAAGTTTCTTCTTCGCTCAACTCGATCTTGTCCTGACCACCGGTGTTGGCAAACGGTGTGTTGAACCATTCGTCAAAAGACTTGACGGAATTGAAAATTTTGGGTAAGACGAAGTTAAGCAATGCCCAAAGTTCTGGCAAGTTATTTTGCAATGGAGTTCCGGTCAAAATCAAACGGTAGTCACTGTGGTAGAAATGTGTCAATGTTTCCGAAAGCTTGGAGTTAGCATTCTTCATTCTATGACCTTCATCGATAATCATGTGCACCCACTTGATCTTGGCTAAGACAGCCTTGTCCTTGATGATGTAGTCAAAAGTTGTGAGCAAGACCTCGAAATTGCCATATCTGACATCGTTTTGCATGACCTTTCTTTGCGCAGGGGCACCTTTGTATGTGATCTTTCTCAAGCTGGGTGCCCATTTCTCGAACTCGAGGTTCCAGTTGGTTAAGGTGGACAACGGAACGATGACCAAAAATGGACCCTTCAGTTGCTTTATCTCAACCAAGTAGGTGATCAACGAGATGGTCTGAATGGTCTTACCCAATCCCATCTCATCGGCCAAGATACCGTTCAAGTGATTATTGTAAAGAGACACCATCCACTGTAAACCTTTGAGTTGATACTCCTTGAGCTGCCCACCAACCAAAATACTGGGTTGTCTGTGAACTTCTTCTTTGATGCGGTGTGCAACCTGGTAGTAGTCGACTTTCTCGCGCTTCTCTCCGTCCTTGTCATCCTCCTCTTCATCCCCGACAGGATGTGAGGAAGCAGCGGCGGATTCCCTCTGCTGAGTTTGAACTGCTTGCGCCAAGCTGTCTAAGAACTGATTTGTCTGATTCAACAAATGGGTGATTCTCGTGTCCTTGGTGTGATCGAGCAACTTCAAGTAGGCCTCCTCATCGTTCAGCCTCAAAGCTTGCAAACGCTGCTTAGCCATTCTCTCAAGCTTCTTTTGCTCCTCCTTCTCAACTTGAGAGTGGTAGCTGCTGATCTTGATGTTCAACCGTTCGAGTCTTTCTTTCTTCGACGACTGGAGTGTCTTCTTCATAGAGTTGTATGAAAGGATATTAGAGATGGTCTCCTGCTGCTTCTTGTTCTGTGCTTGCACGAAAGAGTAAAGCTGCTGCTTGTACAATTCCTCTGTTTCGAAGACATTCTCCATGGACAAATCGGGGAATTTGGCCAAGAAGTTGGGATGTGAGTTGGGCAACAACGATTTGCTGAACCATACTTGCGACAAGATCTGGCCCCTGATTTCCTTTTGATGAGGGAGAAGCTTGAGCTGGTTCAACTCTGTGGAAAGCTCCAAACGCTCCTCTTCATCAGTGCAATTTTCAAGCTTCTTCTCGAGATGTGAGATTCTCGCATCAATCTGTAAAGTGATGTGGCTTTCCCTCGAGCTGATGATTTCACTTGGGCTGATGCCGTACGGCAACATTGACGGAACAAGGATCTTGCTTTGCGGCGTGTACAACGCATTGAAGGGGACTTGCGCATCTTTGCTGGGGTCAAAAAGCTCGGGCAACACGAACGAGTCGACGTTGGCACCGGGCTTTGAGAGTGGTAAGACGAGCTGGTCCGACAAATCTTCCTTCTTCACCAACTGATCGTGCAAAATCGGCATTTCAGGAGGTCTCACCACGGGCTGCTTGAGGCTAGGATCAACGGCCGGCAAAACCTTGGGTGTTCCCGATTCAGATTTGAGCTGGGAAACGCGAGTTTGCAGTGCTCTCACAGGTGCCTGAGGAGTGGTCTCTGGGAACAGCTGCTGCACTGGGATTTGGCTGCCTCCAGCTGTCGTTCTGGAGCCCGGTGGTTGAGGCATCTGCAGCTGTGGCATCTGCGATTGCGGCAACCTCGACTGTGGCATCTGAGTTTGTGGAGAAGGAACGGCAGCAGCCAGCTGCTGGGTGTTCATGGCCCCCGATCTCATTGCCATGGGGTTCACGGATGCAGGTTGCGAGCCTGGAGGTTGATTTCCGGGGAATGCAAGGCGCTCGTTGATGGCCGTGTCGATGATGTTTTGCGGGAGCTGAGGGAACCCGCCCAGGTTCTTGAACAAGAGCCTTGCTGCTTCGGTCTGCAGCTTTAGTAGCTGGAGCTGCAGCGCGGTGAACGGGGATTCACCGGGAGGGCCCTGGTTCTGGCCCATCCCGGCTCTGTTTTGCTGGTTCATTTGCATCGGGTGTCTTTGGCCGCCAGCCATCATGGCCGCGGGCGTGGGCAGCGGACCGACGGAAGCATGGTTCGCTATAGGGGTTGTCATGGAACCAGTACCTCCCATCATGTTCATGTTTTCCAGGTTGTTACCCATGGCGTTGGGCATCATGTTGTTCATGGACGCGGTGGGGATGGGGTTGGACATGCCCAGACTCAGGCGAACATTGACGTTCCTTAAGTTGACGTTGGCATTGGACATGTTGTTGGGGACATTGCCGGACATGTTGTTCATGTTGGACATGTTGCCGGGCATGTTGTTGCCGGACATGTTGTTGCCCATGTTGTTGTTCACGTTGCCCATGTTGTTGCCCATATTGCCCATATTGTTCATGTTGCCCATGTTGTTCATGTTCATGTTCGGAGTCGACATGCCCATGTCCATGCCCGAGCCCATCTCAGCGCCCGGCGACATATTGCCTTGCATGTACTGCTGGGGAAACTTCTGGCCCTGCTTCTGCTGAAATTGTTGGTAGTTTTGCTGCATCTGGGGTTGTTGGTAGGGAACGTTGCCCGGCGTGAAGTTTGCCGGCTTCGGCTGGCCCTGCGGTGGCCGTCTCTGCTGCGCCGCCTGCTGGGAAAATTGCGGCGATCCTTGGGGCTGCATTTGTTGTTGTCTCTGCATGGCCTGAGCCTGGATGTACTGGATAACCTTGGTCAATTGGGTGTACTCGGGCACGTTGACCACATCCTCGCCGTACTGCGAGCGGAGCTGCTGCCACCGCTGGAGATACCGCTGGATTTCCTCACGCGTCGGCTGCCGGTTCATGGTGATGGCTCGATGGGTGATTGAGGATAAACTGGCTGGTGCTTGACTTTCGGCTGTTGTGGAGGGCGTGCGGTGCCAAAACGCGACGGCCCGACTGCGAACTCGACTCACGGACCAGCTAGAACAAGAAGGAAGACTGAGTGGAATGATAGGAAGAGTATGAATAGGAAAAAAGAAAAAAGAGTATGTCTAACAGTATTTTTGTTACACAAAGTACTATTTATATGCATCATGAGCCATTGGGTGTCTCGCTTGTGGTCGCGGGAGTTTGCGTGGGACCAGTCTCTGCCTTCGTGACTTTCCGCTTTCTGGGTCTTCTTGTCTTCTTTTTCCCGGCATTGCCAGCCTCATCACCAGCCTTGTTCTCTGCTGGTTCTTCTTTTTCAGCCGTTGCGTCGGTTATGCTCGCGTTCGTGCTTGTTGCATCTGGTGCTGTGGCGCTTTTCTTCTTCTGCTTCTTAATCTTTTCATTCTTTCCACTGCTACCGCTCTTCTTTTCCTGCTTTTCTTTGCCTTCATTTTTCCTAGGTCTCTGCCTTCTTGGCACGCCTAGCGTAGAGGATACAAGCTCGGTCTTCAGGTTTCTGGGTGCAAAATTGATCTTGTCAAAATCTTCGAGCACTTCGTCCGCTCCGTTCCGGATGACTATAGGCTCTCCTGTGTTTCTCTTTTCAGTCTTTCTTCTGCGAGTGGCGAGTGGCTCATAGTGGTAGGCGGTGGTATCCACCTTTGTATGCAAATTGCCCATGGGCTGTTCATCGTACCTGTCTTTCTCTTCGAAAAAATCAGCGCCTGGGGTGGCAATCACGAAGCTCGACAAGTCTTTGCCCTGTGTAATGAGAAGCTCTGCTTCGTTGATGTTGAGGTAGTCAATGCCGAAACTCTGGGCCCATTTCATGGCCACCCGATCCTCAGTGACTAGCTTCCACGCGCCAGAGGGCTTTTGTTTGTTGAAGTGAGTCAAAAAGAGACATGACCGCAACAAAAACCTCAACCTTGTGGGTACTTGATGATCTTCGAAAGGGCCATGGCTGCTAGGAATCAGGCTCGGCTCGGAAACCTGGTACGCCAAGCACTTCTCCCAGCGGGGAATGTGATCCATGGAGTCTTCCATTATTAGGTTGTACCTCAAGGCGGGGTCCTTATTTGCCTCATCGGTGCCATATTCACGGTCGATGATCCTGTCCACAAACTTGAGCGCTTGCTTCGCCTGGATGGAGCTCAGAATTGGGCCCCTGCTTTGGAACTGAAGCTCACGTAAAGTATAGGATGGGAAGTAGAGGTTCATCAAGACCTTATGGTTTGGTCTAAGCTGGGCCTTGAACTGCTCGGCGTCAAGCCACCGAGTCATGTTTCCAAGCCCTAGCGTGAGCGCCGTATGGTCCAAGATGAAATTCACTTCGCTTGTGGGGATGAATTTGCCATTTCCGTCTTCGGCCGGTGTTTGCAGCGGCGGCACCATGGAGAAGTCTGGGGCATCCATGGTAACGTTGGACTATGTGAAGGTCGCGACGTGAACGCGAAGACCAACGGAATTAGCCAGACCAAGATGAAGAAACTCAACGAAAAGGTTCACATATTTTGCAAAAGTGATCTTGATCTTTGAAGAAATGGATTATCAAAAAATCGGCTGTGTGTCGAGCTCGTGGAACATTCCCGGTTATATCTAGATTCTTCAATGGCCGTCTCCGTCAGCTGCAAATGAGCTGTGATACGATGTCTCAAGAGGTTTTTGGATTTTTCAAAGAAACAACTCTGCTTGCTTGAAACTTAATTCGCTCCAGGTTGCACTTGTTCGTGTCACTCGTAGCCTCAGGTGCATTACTCTTCCTCCAACTCTCACTCGCTCTCGATCTCCATCTTCAATCTCGCTCAATCGCAACCTTTTATGCAGCTCAACACCCAACCGAAATGTCAACGCAAACCCAATTTTCTCCGTCATATACGAACATTCCATGCCTGGCTGGAGCGTTCATCCACTGCTTCTATTTTCGCACCCTCATTAGCCCAATCCGACACCCGCGGTGCGCCCGCTTGCAGGCAGCGGTATTTCCCTTCCTATCTGAGCCAATGTATAAACACGGCACCACAATACAACCTCTGCAAATGCAACTGCACCTTCTATTCTCGCTGCCTCACGAATTCGGTGTCACTCATCTTCAGTCGCCACGTTTTCACCCACCGCTTTCTTCCACTGACACCGCTCCGTCGGCTGTATATCTCAACTCCATCTACTACTGACTCTCGTCACCTACACGGCATCGGCCCGCATCACTTGTCAATCCCACGGTCCCCACTTCTCACCGTTGCCCAACTCCCGCTTTTGCCAATTTCCATCATTTGATTTATGGTGTTGAACCGTCGTCTTCCCGTTGACGACATCGACGTCGGAAGCCGCTTACCCCACACTCCCGATGACCGGGCCCGGGCACGGTCGATGTCGCCCGTCAAATCTAGAAAAGTCGTTTCCCCCACATCGCCAAGCTCTTTGCTGGTGTTTGCCGACGACACGTTTGCATCCTCGTCTATGAGCCAGGAACAACTTCTTCGATTAAGGAAGTCCCCCATCTCGAAGAAACTCCACATCAACATGAAGAGCTACGGCATCCCGATTCCCTTCGAATTGCAGTTGCCCCCTCGGTTGTCTCTGACTCCAGTGCAGAGCCATGGGCCTTCCTCTCCGCCTAAATCCCCATCCCGCTTGGTTTTCAATGGTCGCTCCTACGAAGCTGCCGAGTCCGACTCGGAGCAGGAAAACTTCTTGGGAAGCCCATTCTTGGCCTCCAGATCATCCAGCCCCGTGAGACAACGGCCACAGGACTACACATTTGGTAGTCCTTCCAGAGCTATCCCGGCAAGTCCTGGCCGTGCAAACCCAGTCACTCCACCACGGACGAACCCCGTCAGTCCTCCTCGTTCGAACCCTGGACGGCTTGTCCATGACAAACCACCACTGGTAGCTTCCGGCCGCAACAAACAAGCAAGATTTGTGCAGAAAGAGGTGGCTTCGGACCAACTCAGCATGATCGAGGAAACCTCGGGTGGCAGCTCTAGAAATTCAAGTGCTCCCATCGAGAATTGCGCAAAGAGCCTTCCTTCTTTGCCTTCTTCTGAGCTTCATCAAACCATCCAGTCACGAGAGCCAGCTCAAAGAGCCGACATGCAAGTTTTTGGGCCCAAAAATCACAACCAGGCATCTGGCAGCCCTTCGTCTGTCTACAATCTTGTCTCTCCCAAGCGCAAGAGACTCGTGTCGGCTTTATGTGACAACAACGCCTCTGCATTGCATTCCGCCTCTCATGCCACGTACTCTTACGCCACTCCAGAGACTAACTACGGTAGTGAACGTCTCACGGAGTCCGAGTCGGAATCGATAACAGCTTCCGAGCTCGATGATGAAAGTGAGGATTCTCGACAGAACTCCGTCGAGCCAGGAACTCGGCTTGCTACCACTGGTCCCGTTGCACTCCATAGAAAAGCACCTTCTGCAACCTACTACTCCAACGGAGAAAAGACACGGTTCGAGAAGCAGCAGCCTTCGTTGCCCCGCGGCATGGCGTTCAACCATGATCTCCATTTGGCCCAGCAGCAGGCATACACCGCAGACAGAAGAACTTTCTCCAACGAGTCGGGTGTTTCTTCAGTCAGCTCTTTCGGCTCTGCTCGCGATGTGTACAATTTGAGAAGTCCATCCATGCCCATGACAATGCATAGGGCCAAAATGGCGGAAAGAGACATGCCGAAGCTGAAGTCGACCGGCATTCTCGATTCCATGCGCCCCACTGACTCAGAAAGTGAAAGCACGTCGGAGTATACCGAAGAAGAGTCGTCGGAAGGCTCCTCGATTACTGACGATGGCTCTTCCATACTGGTCCAGTCTAGTAGACCGGAGTTGGTCAAGAATGCTTCCGCCCAGAGTTTGCCGAAGAAGTTCCATTTATTGAGCGACGATTTGGTTCAGAATCGTACAGTGAGCACTTCCACCAGCGAAGAGTCTGTCAGTACATCTGAAGAAGACTTGGAAGTCACAGAGCCAATTCATCCTGTTCAAAAATCGCCCAAGTTTGTGGTGACACGTGCATCTCTGGATGGCCTTGAGAGCCAGACGTCGTTCGACGATAACAACGGAGCAGGCATAGGATTCAACTTCCCAAACAACGACCATAACTGCACAAACTCGTCGACTGTTCGGAACAAGCCCGTGCTGCAACGCAGACGCCTGAGATCAGCATACTCCTTCCGTTCGGCAACCGGCCAAATTGAAATACCTGACTTAAACGACGAAGCCGAAATGAACCGCGAGCGGAATTCTCTTCCATCATCATACACACTTTCGTCTGTTGGCACACAGGGAGTAGCCGTCAATGCTACTAATTTCAACAGGAATGTCTCGGGAGAGTCATATGATTCAGACAGCGACTCGTCTTTCAACTCACAGTTCCGGAAGTACCAAATGCAAACCAGTGGACCCAGCAAGATTCCTGTGAGCAAGTCCCAGGCCACCTTATCCACGTCGTCTTCTTCACCGGTACGTCACGCTAGACACAGATCCATGTACAATATTGATTTTGATTATCCAAGTGTGAAGGAACCTCAGGGACATAGTCGGTCTAAATCTGGAACTATTGCAGACCTCGGCAGAAGCATCGAATCCATGTCGCTCAAGCCCATGACTAATGTTATCAAACCCCGTTCAAAAGAGGCGCCAAGTGACAATGTGAATGACCAAGAGCATTTGGATATCCGTGTTGCTGAGCCACCAAAAAAGGTGAACTATGCAGTTGACTTCCGGGCAGCATCGAGAACTGAAGAGAAGGAAAATCATTTCGCTTCTCGGCCAAACAAATTCTACCCAAATTCCAAGGTTGCAAGCATAACCTCTCTTCATACACCCTCCGACTACTACTCAGCTCACTCAGAAAAAGCATCCTCATATAACTCCAGTCGTTCCGGCCATGGAACTGCGTCCACTGCTCCCACTGATACAGGTAGTGTGACCATTGACTTAACGAAAGACAGTTACGATGTCTGCATGGTCAAGCGCCAAGATTCGACATTGTCCTATAGATCCGTGATTGAAAAGACCACCGATGGTAAAGCTGTGGAGGTGGTTTTAGTCGATGAGGACGAAGAAGGCGGAGATAACACTTGGGAAAGAGATGATCTACTGAGCATCTACTCGAGATACATGGGCGACTGGAATGGTAAACGCTCGAAGGCCAGGCTCAACAGAACAACACTATCACAACTCGCACGCAATGACTCTCTACGGTCAACCGCTTCAGATGCAAGTTCCGCCCTGGCCAACAGTTGGGCCGCTTCTTCTGAAGCCAACTTCCAGGTAAAATCGTTTGCGTCGGCCCGGAGGGAGCAAATATATCAAAAGGCGCCAAAGAAAAGCCAACCTTCGGCATTGACAGAGAAGGCTTACGTCCCACCCAAGCCTCTTTCAGGCGACACCGTTAAGAGAACCGCTTACTATGACTACGGTACCGGTGAGAACTATGATTTCAATTCGTTCATGAAAAACAGGCTTGGTGTCTAACAAAAGCTGATCATTGAATCGATGCCTGAAAAAGTCGCAACTCAATACTCATACAACATAGATTTTTGAATACCTAAAAGAATTTCATAAATAACCGGGTAATAATGCAATAATGTTTCAATTCACTTCAAAATCGGGGTGTCGGCTTCCGTAATGGGCTCAAGACTAAACGAGCGTTGGCTCATCAGATCGCTGTTGGATCTCAAAGGGGAATTTCCAAGTTTGAGCTCGAAAACACTCCGGTGGAGACTGGGCTCTTGGGCCTCCGGCTGCGATTCCGGTCCCTCTTCGTCCTCCTTGAAAGACTTCAATGATCTAGTAGAACATTTTCGAGAAGGTGCTGTGCTATCGTTTGAGTCATGTTCATGCAAGCTGCGGGAACGATAGAATGTCACTGTCTTGTTGGGGGTTTCGATCTTATTGCCTTGATAGCCGAACTCTTGGACCACTTTCTGAGGTTTTTTGTTATATGAGTTCGAGCGGAAGAACAGCGGCTCCGGCCTAAGGCCCTGATCTTGTGCTTCGCCTTCATCGAATTCGTAATCAGGTGGTATCAGGTTGATTTCAGCTAGCACATCATCATCGAGTAGAATTTGAGGCACATCTGCAAGTGACTCCTCGTTCCCGGAAGTTGACGTGTCACCCTTCTCCTGAGAGTCTCCAATGCGAGACCAAGAATATCTTTGGCGCTTGATTGACAACTCTTTCTTCGGAGTAGCAGGACGAGCTTCCTGCTCGAGCTGCTTGTCCAAGAGTGATAACGTGTTCATCATGTCCAACACAGACTGGCGCTTCTGTTCTTTTGTCATTTCTGTGGGCAAGAGTTCCGCTGCTGCTTTGACATCCCCACTTCCAACCTCTTTTGACGGTTGATCTGAAGAAGTGGATGCTTCGAGCTTGAGCAAAACGTCCATCATATTGACAATCGACTCGCGTCTTGTCTCTATGGACTCGTTAGAGTTGAGCAATAATCCCAAGCCATTGCCCTGAGAATGGAGGTCGATACCCAAACCCTCAGTGCTATTGATAGGTACTTCCGATGAAAGTGGAAGCAGATCCGCTAGACTCAAGCCTGGCAAAGGCCGATCGTTGAAAGACGAACCGACGTTTGGGGACTTCGTTTTATCAAGATAAGAATCCAAGAAGTCGTCATCGTATCCTGGAGAAAGAATGTTCTTGGTGAGCGTCGCTAGGTGTTGTGGAGATCTTGCAGGTGATGCCAAAAGTTCATTATTCATCGGCGTGCTTTCTCTGTCATTCATCCCGATGAACGACGGAGCTTCCTTGGAAATGGGAGAATGCATATCTTGGAATTCCACGGTGTGAGCCAGATCGGCCGCTTCGTGTGAATCCACTTGTGAAAGACTCAAGCGGGAGTGAGAGAGTGGTTCTCCCATATATCCTGCTCCAGACTCTTGGTCCGACAAAAAATCGCCGTACCTATTCGAATCACCTGGAAAGTCGTCCTCGTAGTCCTCGTCACTCATTCCGTTATTTTCAAAGTCGTAGTCCTCTAGACCTTCACCCTCGAACTCCATCTGGTCAACGTTGAAATACGTTTGGCCATCTCCTGCCTTGCTACCTGCGCCAGGCTTCTTCTTTGTCTTGTAATACTTCACAGAAGTGTTTCTTCCTCCGCGTATGTCTTTCTCAAAAGAGAACTGAGAAGAGTTATCTGAGTCTCTCAGGTCGTCATCTGCGTCATACGACTCAGTGCTGACGCCTGTGATGCACGCATGGCGGTGCACTGATGCAAGGTTGAAATTTTTTTCCGAAGAGGCAAGCGATGCTTGGGAGGTATTGAAGTGTATGACGGGTAACGAGCCTTTGCCAGAGTTTTTGGCGCTTTTTGATTCATTCGTGTTCCCAATTTTTCCGGTAGACGCCTCCTGAGGCGTGTGTTTGATTATTATGGATGCTGAGAGGTTGGAACGGGAATCTAGCAACTGAGGCCTCTGAGGGTCGTTGGCTGCAGCCGGTGTTTGGGAACGTTCGGGTAAGTTGACGTGTGATCTGGCCTGGATGATGGGTTTTCTCGTTCTTGGTGGCTCGAACTCACCAAAAACCACGCTGTTGAGCGAGTCTGCTGCAGAAGATAGCCCTGTCTGGCGTGGGTGGTGTCCAAACATCTTCTTGATAGGCGTCAAGAGCTTCTTGGGAGAGCTGAGAGACTGGGACGAGCTGTGATTGGGTGGTGGAGTTAATGGCGCTGAGCTGGTGGCAACAGGTGAGCCATTCTGTTTCATTTGCGGCTTGGAAAATGCATAATCGAGTTGGGAGTTGAAGTCTGAAGTGGAGGAGTCGCTCCTCCTGTGAGACTTGAGTATGGACCGCATGCCGCAGGTTCGGGGCCACAGGTGGGATTATGGATCTTCTGGGCTAGAAATGTGAAGACCGGCAGGAAAAAATGACCTATAATGTGAATATTGGGGCAGATTGTATTCGGCACATGAAATTGCAGTGACTGTAGTAGCGGTAGATTGATAGCGCGGCCGGCTGGTTAATTGATGCAAAGGGCAGGTGCGTTCCAGGGCAGTGTCAAGTCTTGGTCTAGAACAATTCAATCAAAAGTAAAATTAGGATTAGAGAGGGAGGTTTTGGAGTCGTCGCCAATAGCCACGATCAACTATATTTCTTTAGTGAAACTTGGGGATCGGTATAGGTTGTCGTTTTGGTGGATCACGCTTGTTCCATTAATAGCTGGATGCGAAAAGGTACAGATCAAGGCACGTTGCTGCAAGTGAGATCGAATACACGAAAATGAAGTAGCCACAATCAGGCGGGCTGAAATATACAAAAGTGCCTGTTGCCAGTAAAAAGGGATTGAAAAAAGGAAAGAATGTATTGGAAAGAGAAGGAAGGTCAAGCACTATCGACTCTTGCATCTCAATCGAGGACTCAAATTTATTGCAAAAAAAAAAAAAAAGATTATCGATCATATCCAAAATGAGCTTAGGAATCATTTAAATAACATCAAACAACTAAGATTGTAGTAGTGTTCAAATGGTGGGTGCTGTCTCGGCTCAAACAGCACAGCTATACTACATACTATGACCAACTGCGGCGACAGGGTTTGTACCCTAAGATCGAGCGCGCGCACGTGCCCCGGTGCTGAGACGCTCAGGGCACGCCTGCACGTATCGAGCTGGCGAAAAAACTTCCCGCACTGCAAAAAAATTTTGAGAAACTTCCTCTTAGATAGTGTTCAAAGTCAAGTAATTCATCATGTTGATTCCTAAAGAAGACAGAAAGAAGATCCACCAATACCTCTTCCAAGGTATGTAACCTCCATCAGATTACCCGTGTCATTGCCAGCCGTCAGATCCACCACCCACGTCCATATTCGATACATCCCAACGATTCAATGTTGAACCTAAGCCAGTCAAAGACTTTTCAATATCAATCACGAAGCTCCACAAACGATCCTACCGCAGAAGGACTGATCCACGGCGTGACCGGCACTCGATTTCATTGTACTAACAGACCAGAGGGTGTTGTTGTTGCCAAGAAGGACTTCAACCAACCAACCCACGAGGACATTGACACCAGAAACTTGTACGTCATCAAGGCCTTGCAATCCTTGACCTCCAAGGGTTTCGTCAAGACCCAATTCTCTTGGCAATACTACTACTACACCTTGACCGACGAAGGTGTGGACTACCTCAGACAAGAGTTGAACATCCCAGAGGGTATTTTGCCAATCACCAGATTGAAGGGTGCTCCAGCTCAAAGATCCAGACCAATGGGTTCCAGAGGTCCTCAAAGAAACTTTGGCGGTGACTCCTACAGAAGAAGAGCCAGAGATTAAGCTATTCCCGCCTTTCATGATGGTTTAATTTCTAATGTATACTTTCTTGAATAAAGAACTGAACAAACTGGCGTAGGGTTGTTACAAACACCATGGGCAAGTTCTGCCGCAGAATTTCTGTCACCACCTGCTTCATTACTGGAACGGGTAGTATATACTATGCAGAGCGTTTCGGTGACGACCAACCGTCAAACCCGAATCCCCGTGGTAAACGCTGGAATATCGTAAAAAAAACAAGCCATTGCCAAAAGCAAGCGAAAGGTCGCTCTTTTTTTCTTTCTTTTCCAAGCCCCTTTTGGCCGTGTAGTTGATTTCCTCCAACTCTCCAGATACTAGCCTGCAGACACCAGTCGCGTCAGCCATTTAGTGTCTAACCTCCGCTTAAATACCTCCAACTGCTCCCATGAAACCTGACGACCTACCAATGTACCCGACGCCCCAGCAGGCCACATACACGATTCCGCCGCAATCGTCGCTGTCGCTGCGCAGACACGCCAGCGGCGGCAAGCCCTCGGGCAACCCATACGCTCAAAACAGCTCCTCCCACCAAAATAGCCATCAAAACGGCTACGCCAACAAACCTTACCAGCCGCCTCCGCAGCAGTACTACCAGCCGCAACACCAGCAACCGCATCAGCAACACCAGCCACCACAGCAACACCAGCAACCACAGCAAAACCAACATTACGGCAACCAGCCGCAGTACCAGCCTCAGTATCAAAGACCCCCACAGAATCAGCAGCCGAGTCAGTATGGCAACGGGTACGTGGACGCGGCCCCGCCTCCGCTCCACCCTTCGCAAAACTACTACCACCCTCAGGCACAGCCCGTGCCTATACCGTCGCCGCTGGCACCGACCCACTACAACTCCTCGCAGTACGGATCATACCCGAACGGATCCCAGTATCAGCAACCACCGGCTCCAGCCCAGCAAGGCTCACGCCACACCTCCTCGCTGTTGCCCCACACACCCGCCACGACCCAGTCGCCGCCACAAATGAACGGCATGCAGGGAACTGGGGGCACACCGAGCAATGGCCGCAGCCATCCCAAGAAACAGCTGTATAACAACACCAACCGCTCCAGAGAGAACATAGACGAGCCCAAAGTGTCGAGCAAACAAAGACTCGAGGCCGAGTTGCGTGCCACGTTCGAGCGTGTCGACGTGAACCGCTCCGGCCGGATCTCCACCAAGGAGTTGTCGTCTGCGCTCATGAACTTCGACAACACGGGCTTCCAGATCTCCACAGTGCGTCTCATGATGAAGCTTTTCACAAGCTCGTCGTCTTCGTCTTCGTCCAGCTTGAACTTCGAGCAGTTCGTTTCCCTCTGGAAGTACTTGTCCGCATACAAAAAGCTCTTTGTTGCAGCCGACGTGAACAAGTCCGGCGACATTTCGTTTGGCGAGTTCCAAAGAATCATCGAGCAGATTGGCTACAAATTGAACGTCGACCTCGTCCTACATTTGTTTCAGAAGTTTGCAAACAGAGAGGCTAATGACGACGGAACCGTGGCCGTGGGCAAGCTCAAGTTCGATGCCTTCATCGAGCTCTTGGTCTACCTACGCAAACTCACCGACATCTTCAAGCAGTTCGACAAGGACCTCACTGGTGTGGCCACGGTCGAGTACCTGGACTTTCTCTACGAGATCAGCAACTTGACGTGAGGGCGCTTCAAAGAACGTTTAGCTGTCGAATCCGGATTTAAGGTTGATAATATGACAGACGGCAACCGAAGTGGCCGACAAAGCAACCGACTATAGATCAACACTGGCCTAGTAATCGTTGAATATTTTACAAGCTATGTGCCTGTTCACTAATAAATGCGCCCGGTTTTATTTATCGCTCTATATCGTATTGCGTGCTGCGAAGATTCTCAGCCGGTGAGACTGCACTGACTCATTTAAGCGCATCTTCAATTTTCACCACCACAAACCACAGCATGCTTTCCCAGTTCCAACGGGCCAGCCGTGGTTCTTTGAGAAATGCCTGTGTTCTTCAGCGCAGGCTACAAACCAATCTCGCCGCACAATACCCCGAACTCTCGCCCTCGGACTTCACCGAGAACGGCGAAATCAACTACATGAACTTGATCCTCACGTCTCGAGTGTACGATGTCGTGGACAACGCTGGGTCGCCGTTGACGCATGCGGTCAACTTGTCCCACAAGTGCAACAGCAACGTCTACTTGAAAAGAGAGGACTTGTTGCCCGTGTTCTCGTTCAAGTTGCGTGGTGCCTACAACATGATCGCCAAGTTGCATTCCAAGACGCCATTGAATGGTGTCATTGCATGTTCCGCCGGGAACCATGCCCAGGGCGTGGCCTTTTCTGCTGCCAAGTTGAAAATTCCTTCCACCATCGTCATGCCCACGGCCACCCCCTCCATCAAGTACTCCAATGTGAGCAGATTGGGCTCGCAGGTGGTTTTGTACGGAGAAGACTTTGACGCTGCCAAGCAGGAATGCGCCCGTTTGGGCAGTCTCAACGGCTTGACGGACATTCCTCCCTTCAACCACCCGTACGTCATTGCGGGCCAAGGTACCGTCGGGTTGGAAATCACCAGACAGTTGGTTTTGGACAAGTTGGACGCTGTGTTCATCCCCGTTGGTGGCGGTGGCTTGATCGCCGGTATCGGCGCCTACTTGAAGCAGGTTGCACCTCACGTGAAGATTATCGGTGTGGAGACCTACGACGCCGACGCCTTGTACCAGTCCCTTGAGGCCAAGAAGATGGTCACACTCAACTCTGTGGGCGTCTTTGCTGACGGTACAGCAGTGAGAGTCGTGGGCAGTGAGACGTGGAGACTCTGTGAAAAGTACGTGGACGAGGTTGTGCGTGTCACCACCGACGAGACGTGTGCTGCCATCAAGGACATTTTCGAGGACACCAGATCCATCGTGGAGCCCTCGGGAGCACTTGGTGTGGCCGGTATGAGAAAGTACATCCAGAACACCAGTGACGAGATCGACCACCGCACCAAGACTTACATCCCCATTTTGTCCGGTGCCAACATGAACTTCGACCGGTTGAGGTTTGTCAGTGAGCGTGCCGTTCTTGGTGAGGGTAAGGAGGTTTCGTTTGTGGTGTCCATTCCTGAACACCCCGGTGAGTTCGCCAAGCTCCAGCAAATCATCCACCCCAGATCCATCACCGAGTTTTCTTACAGATTCACCGACTCCGCCACGGCGAACATCTACGTTTCGTTCAACGTCCTCAACAAGACCAAAGAGGTTGCATCCATTGTCGAGACCATGACCAATGCCGAGCATAACTACGAGGTGGTCGACATCTCTGACAATGAGATCGCCAAGACACACGGCCGTTACTTGGTCGGAGGCAAGTGCAACAATACTGCCATCACCTCCAGAGAGAAGTTGTTCCAGTTCGAGTTCCCTGAGAAGCCAGGTGCGCTTACCAAGTTCCTTCAACAGTTGAAGGATAACTGGGACATCACATTGTTCAACTACAGAAACCACGGCAACGACGTCGGAAAGGTCTTGTGTGGATTCGTGATCCCAGCAGAGACCAGCGAGGCTGAATTCCATCAATTCTTGCAAGAGCTCGGGTACAAGTATGTGGACGAGACCGAGAACGTGGTGTACAAGAAGTTTTTGCAATAGACTGGGACGGTAATAGGAATTGAGGTTGTATTGATAGGTTCTATGTATTATTGAAGATATAGATAATCTTGTGCTTTATACGGTCTCGTGGACCTTTCGTGAACTATTCACTTTTGGATCTATTATATACATGTTGATGCACTCAATCATTCCGCCGCAAAAATGCCTGGTATGCTTCGTTGTTGATGTTCACACGGCCAGTGGCCTTCATCTGCTTCTTTCCCTGCTTCTGCTTCTCCAACAACTTCTTTCTTCTCGAGATGTCAGCCGCATGGAGACGCTGTGTGACATCCTTTCTCTGTGCTTTGATCGTCTCTCTTGCAACAACCTTGCTGCCGACTTTAGCCTGGATCGCCACTTCGAAAAGTTGCGATCTCAAGTATTGTTTGAATCTCGTCACGTATTCTCTGCCCCTGGTTTGGACCTGTGATCTGTGCATCACCTGGGACAATGCATCTTGTGCCTCGCCACTCACGCAAAGCTCCATCTTCACAATGTCGGATTTTTTGTAGCCGGCATCCTCGTAGTCCAACGAAGCGTACCCTTTGGTTGCACCTTTCAACTTTCCGAAAAAGTCTTCAACTAGCTGGGCCATTGGAATTTGGTATTTGAGCAAAACTTGGCCCGTCGTGAGATACTCCAAGTCTTTTTGTACAGCTCTGTTGCTATCACAAAGAGACATGACTGTCCCCACGTACTCGTCTGGAATGGTCATGATCGCATCCACGTAGGGCTCCTCGAAATGGTCGATGTTGTGAGACCTCATATCTGAGCCCGGGAACTCATCGGGATTCGTGACGACCTTCTCCTTCCCGTCTTTGTACACGATTTTGTAGGGCACGGTGGGTGCGGTCAAAATGATCTTGGCTCCGTACTCACTTTCGAGCCGCTCTTTAAACACGGATGCGTGCAACGAGCCCAAGAACCCCAATCTCCAGCCCAATCCCAAGGCATTGGACGTTTCCTTCTCTAAAGTCACAGATCTGTCGTTCAACACCAAGTGCTCCATGTGATCATTCATGACTTTGAACTCCCCTCCATCGGCAGGAAAGGCACCAACGAAAACCATGGGTTTCTGCTCTTCAAAGCCGGGGAGAGCCTCCAACCCCTCCAGGTGGCCGTGTTGGAAAAACGTGTCGCCCACCATGGCTTCTCTGGGGTTTCTCATGCCTGGGATGATGTATGCAACCTGGCCGGCACTGACCTCGCGGAGTGGGGTCTTGTCTGGGAACATGATACCTGTTTCCTTGACCTCGTAACGTTTACCTGTGTGCGCCGAGACCAACCGCATGTTCTTTTTGATCTTGCCGTCCACGACAAACACCAACATCACCACTCCAACGTAGGGGTCGTGCCATGAGTCCACAAGAAGTGTTCTCAATGGTTTGCTGGGGTCTCCTGTTGGTGCTGGGATGTCCTTGACGATCTTGGGCAAGATGTCAGGCACATTGAGCCCGGTCTTTGCGCTGACAGGAATGCAATCGGCCGTGTCCAACTCGAACGTAGACTCGACCTGCTCCATGGCTCTTGGGATGTCCGCTGCGTCCAAGTCGATCTTGTTAATGATAGGAATCAACTTGAGTCCCATGCTGTAGGCCAAGTAGAAGTTAGCCACGGTCTGGGCTTGCACACCTTGTGAAGCGTCCACCAACAAGAGAGCACCTCCACAGGAAGCGTAGGAACGAGAAACTTCGGCACGGAAATCCACATGGCCTGGAGTGTCCACCAAATGTAGCAAGTAGTCCTCTTTTGTGTTGGGGTCGGTGTAGAACATGGTACATGTCTGGGCCTTGACGGTGATGCCTCGTTCTCTCTCAACATCCAACTTATCTAGCACCTGCTTGTTGGCGTCACCCGGTTTGATGACACCGGTGATCTCGAGCAACCTGTCCGAAAGCGTTGACTTGCCATGGTCCACGTGGGCGACAATGCTGAAGTTGCGGTAGTTTTGGATGGGGATTCTTTGGATGCGTTCTTCGAGAGCCTTGATGTGAGACTCCTTGTCGAGGCTGATTTTTGCATCTTGGACCGCCACGGTCTTGGGAGCCGTGGCTCTCAAGACGCTGGATGACACAAGCAGCCGAAATAGCGAGGGTCGGAGCGGCAAAGGTCGAAGCGGAAGCCTGATCATGGTGCGTTCGATCAAAAATTTCGCGAGATTTGCACCCGTTGTACTCATGATACCAAACATGAGAGCTACAAATTAATACATACAAAATTTAGATAACGTCTTAAGGCATTGTTCTTACTTGTGCTTCTCGCCGAATTCCTCCACAAACTTCACCAACAACTCGACGCTCTCCTTGCTGACAGCGTTGTAGATGGATGCTCTGATACCACCAACAGACCGGTGGCCCTTCAAGCCAGACAACTTTTGGGCAGCAGCGCCCTCAAGGAAACTGGCCTCCAAGTCGGTGTTTGGCAACGTGAACACAACGTTCATCTTGGACCGGGAGCCCTTCTCAACGGGCAACTTGTACACAGAAGGGTACTTCTCGAGTGCAGAGTACAAGAGCTCGGCCTTGGCGTCGTTGATCTTCTCAATGGCAGCAATACCGCCTTGTGCAAGCAATTTCTCCGTCACCAACTTCAAGATGTGGCAGGTGAAGATGGGGATGGTGTTGTATGCGGAGTTATTGGCAACAACGGTGGGGTAGTGGAACGCAATTGGCGCCAAGGCAACGTCCAAGGCCTTGAGCTCGTCATCAGAGGCCTGCTCAAGCAAGGATTTCTTGATGATGTAGATGGTCAAGCCGGCCAAGCCCACGTTCTTCTGTGCACCGGCCATGATGAGACCGTACTTGCTGACGTCAATCTTCTTTGAGAGGATGTTGGACGACATGTCGGTGACCAACTCCACGCCTTCGGGCAAGTAGTCAGAGCCAGGGACGTCGGTGAACTCGTTTCCGTGCACAGTCTCGTTGTCACAAACGTACAAGTAGGCGGCGTCCTTGTCCACGGGCTTCCACTCGGAGTAAGGAGGAATGCTGCCGAACTTGGACTCCTTGGTGTTCACCACCACGTCCACATCGAAGCCCAACCTCGTGGCCTCCTCGGCAGACTTTTTCGACCATCCACCGGTGACGGCGTAGGCAGCCTTACCCTTCTTTCCGGTTTTCTTGGCGTGGTGGGCCATTAAGTTGTACACAATGGAGGAAAAGCCGGTGGTTCCACCTCCTTGCATGAAAAACACCTCGTAGTTGTCAGGAATGTCCAACAATTTCTTGAAGTTGGCCTTGGTCTCGTCAATGATGCCAATTGCGGGCTTGGAGCGGTGAGAGATTTCTCCCACGCCCAAGTTGTCGCCATTGTAGGACAACAAGTCGTAGGCGGCTTGTTTCAAAACGTCGGATGGAAGCAAGGCTGGGCCTGCTCCGAAGTAATGTGGCTCCTCACGGTCTAAAGTGTTCATTGCGGTGGTGGTACTGTGGAGATGAGTGCGCAGCTATATAGTTGACTCATCCAGGAAAAGTCTTGGATTGCAAAATGCGTCACTTAACTTTCACCATGATACGTGACTTGGCCGAATTTTCTTTTATTTTTGTTTCAATCCGAGTATAGCTCTCCGTTGCGGACCGCACTTATGTAGTAAATCACCTCCACATCGTCTGAATCTTCCAATAGGCAGTGGATGAGGCAGCCCTGGTTGTGGCAGATCAGGAGGAAAATCGTTTCACAGGTGTTGACGATTTTCGCTGTGGCTCGCCAATCTTTGAGCTTGACAGTTATTTCTGCCTCGGCTGCCTCGTCCAGTCCGTCTTGGAACGAGCTCGCCCGCAAGCTGTGGGAGATGACGAATCCCGGTGGAGGTTTCTGCACATTAAGCTTGTGATTCCATGAAATTGTCGAAGTGTAATTGTCCGAATCCAGTAGAATAAACCTAAGATATCCTCCTTGTGCCTTCCCTGCCCGAATAGTCACCTTGTCCTGGGTCGTTGAGCTTCGGAACTTTTCCAATCGCCTGTAACTTGCACTGAACTCTTTGGGAAGATTGATCATGAGATCCACGCGTGAAAGCTGTGGTTCTTGTACCGAGTATTCGTTGATTCTGACAATTCTTACCGGAATGTGGAATTTGTGGTTGATGGTGGTGGCATTGGCGGTGACATCGGAGTAGTAAAGAGATAGTATGGCAGCTCGTGTATCTGTCCCACCCTCTTTCTTCATGAGCCGTATATTAAGCTGGCTGCTGTTGGCCCGATCGAAGTTTTTGAGCGTTTGCAGGAACATCTCGATGTTGATCTCCAAAAGGATCCAGTTGTTCTGGTTGCTTTGCACCTCCACCTCTGAAAACACCGAACTCATGGGGAACTTGCACCAAATCTGGGGTTCGTGCTCGTAGGCAGACTCACTGGCCAGAATCACCTGAAGCAGTTCAGGGGATATCTTGAGAATGACGAATTTCCTGAGACTGCTGATTTGAGCTAGGCATTTCTTCAATGTCTCCGTGCTTTCCGTTCTTAGCTTCAACTTCATGTGGCACGTCTATGCGCGATGCGTCTGCCTTACAACTTCAAGACTGTCATTTTGTCAGCGGACTATAGAATCAGCGTTTTAACTACCTAGATGCATTTATTATTATCGAATTTTGAGACCGAAGCTATTGAAAGGTCCAGCAGCTCGAATCCGGAGTATTTATTCCGCTTTGGTGAGATTAGTGTCGAATCCATGATCACTCGTGGCCTAAACCTTCAAGACGATGATCACAGAGTCTCCTCTCAAGAACATCTTAGCAATGAATCTCTCTTTTGACGTGGTTTTGATGACTTTTCCTTTGCTGTTTCTAGTGGTTTCTGTCCATAGCTCTTTGACGTCCTCTAGAATCAAATTGCAGTGTCTGTCAAAAGCCTTGACCCTGGCAATAAGCTTGTGATTGTTTCTGCAGTTGATCATGATCGGTGTTCCATCGTTCATGGCGTTTTGGATTAAGGACATCGGCCCATGCTTGAATTCGTATTCTTCGAGTTGTTGAAGCTCCACCTCGGTGAGCTCAGATCGACTGCGGTTTATTAGCTCGCTAATCATGTTAGTACTTGAATCGTATTGAAGACTTTCAGTTTGAACATACGCCATAGTTATGTTAGATGTATGTAGATAAGAAGGTGTTGTGTTGCAGTGATGGACTAGTTCGCACTGCGAGTACTTGAACACTACACGAATGAGACCGAACACAGGCAGTTCTTTCATATTATTTTACACCACTTTTGTTATCCAAATTATTATTTTGTTTCTATGTAATCCTAGATTTCCTTTCGCTCATAAGCAAGGGGCGCAGCCAATTTGCACCCTCTCTTGATGATATTCTCCACTCTGTCTTTCAAAACTCTCGAGCCACACTCGACATTTAAGCTGTTGAAGTCGATCTTGGCCTCTGCCTTCCCAATCTTCACTTGCGCACGTTTGTTGTCGATTATAATAATCGAGTCACCGAATTGACTTTTGAGAAGGGTGGAAATGCGGTGAATGCGGCTGCCAATGTCCGACTGCTGGTGGCCCTTCTTTGGAATTTCGGGTGCTACCTCTGGCTCCTCACTCTCCTCCTCTTTAATATTACTCTTTGGATGAGAGTGTGAATGAGAGCAAGACTTCGACGTGAGTTTGACAGACACGGGCGAGGAGTCAACAGAGTAGAGAATGGCAACCACGCTATCGGCAAGAGAGTCGGCCATAGCATTGCTGTTGATCCACTCAACCGTGATTTCAAGCCCCTTTTCTGATGAAGAGAGGTCCACATTCACATAGATCATGTCCATGATGAGACATTCCCACGCCTCCTCTGTGTCGTGAACAACGTTGATGTGGCCGAACATTTGCTCCAAATGCCACATGATCAAAGGCACCGTGGCCTGGATTTTGAGCTTGATATTCGATTTCACCACCGACGTGTTAAGCAGGGTGTACTCTTGAAGGTCATCAAGCTGCAAGATGTTCAAATCGAAATCCTTCGAAATAAGAACTCCAGACAATTCGATTCCGGTGTTGACGTAGCTTTCGGCTTTCTTCTTCTCTTCCTCATCAGCAGCTGGTGCTGGCTCTTGCGCTGGTTCCTCCATCTTCACATCTGCGGTATCACTGTCGAGTTCGGTGATTTTACTCTTGTTGCTGTGTTGTTTGAGGAACTCCTTCAAGATCTTGCTTTCTCTCTCGGCAAGAACACCGACCACTCTGGCAATTTTTGCGCCCTTGATGCCGATCAAGAGATTTTCGCAATTTCTTGGGTTGAAGACCTTGACTTCTTCGTCCGTGCCCTTTCTTGAGGAGTACCTACTCAACAAGGCAGACTTCAATCTACCCATTGGATTGCTGTCACCGTGAACCAAAATGATTTTTTTGGGAGCAACAGCCTCAATAAACCCGGCATTCTGTTGGAAGTCCACATGGGCAGCGAACGAAATCTCGTCCACAGAAAGACGACGAGGGATCTGGACTTCGGGGTTGGTAATCGACGGGATAGCGTGGGGCTCGGCGAGAATCTCCTTGGCCATTGTACCTTCAACGGCGTAACCCGTCATGATGACAGCGTTCTTTGGGTCTGGAGCCCATCTCTCTAGTAATTGACGAGAGACACCGCTTTGGAGCATACCTGGGGATGCAACAACAACACAGGGACCCATGTCCTGGATCTTGTCTATGCTTTTGATGGACTTGATGAACTTGAATTGGAAAGGATTGGTCTTCTCGGAGGAGGATGCATTGAGTCGGATCTTCTCGTTCATGATGCTTGTATATGTCTGATAAACGGCCATGCACTTGCGAGCAAGGTTCGATGCATAATATATATTGATGTTCTGTATGTCTTTGTTCATAGACCAGTACTCTTCCAAGATCAATAGAAGCTCTTGTGCTCTACCTAGAGCGAAGACGGGCATGAGAATACGTCCGCCTTTCAAGATGGTGGAATGAATGTTCTTCATCATTCTGGCTTCCTTGTCCAATCTTGGCTCGTGGGTGGCAGTTCCGAAGGTGGATTCGGTGATGAGGATGTCCGGTCTGGTGGGAGGCACTTCGGCCACCTTCAAATGGCGATCTTCCTCGGTAGAGTAGTCACCAGTGAACAAGACTTTGAGGCCACCGATTTCCAAAAAGTACATACATGCACCCAAAACATGACCAGCATGGTAGGCCGTGAAGCGGATTCCGTCCACCTCGATGGTGGAGTGGTAGTCGATGGTCTCGATCTTTTCAAACGAGCTCATCAAGTCTTCGTCGGTGTACAAATTGGCAGATCCTCCCCCATTTTGCTGTGAGCTATCCATTTGACGTGCCTCGTCGCCTCCGCCCGCTATGGATGTGACACGGACGAAGTCTGAAAGCAACCACCTATAGATGGCTTTTGTTGCATGGGTCATGAAAACACGCCCACGAAAGTTTGTTTGCTGCATGACGTAGGGCAAGGAGGCGGCATGGTCCAAATGGAAGTGACTGATCAACAAGATGTCGACTTTTGACAAGTCGTACTCGTCAAAGAAGGGTAACGAGTTCATGCCACCAAGACCTGGGTGAACACCCGAGTCCAACATGATGACTTTGTTTTTATACTCCACGATGTGACATGATCTGCCGACTTCGTTACAGCCACCCAATCCGAAAAACCGGAAGTTGTCGGAATCTTCCGCCGCTGGATTGTCCACTGCCATTGGTATGTGGAAGAGTTGATGTTTAAACCAGTTGATGGTGCGACAGCCGCGAAAAAATGGCCGCAGTGCTACAGTGCGGTTTACAACTAATTTCTCCGTGAGACTTTTCATTCTTATCGTTTCTCTATCAATCATTAGTCCTATCTATGCCCTGCTCTTTTCGTTGAAACTCTTGAAGTACCTTGTCCGGAAACTGGTGACTCCGTTCTCTATCATGCCGTTCAGAGTGACACCTTGGTAGCTGTCATCCCTCTTCACGTAAACCACAAGTCGTCTGGACCACTTGTTGAACTCCTGCTCCAAGGCGTAGAGTAACTCGAGCTTACCATGCTGTGGGATATGGTGCTCTACAAATTCATCGTTTGCTGTTGGCATCCAGAAGCCTAACCTTCCCCCGACAGGGAGTCTTTCGGCTGCAAATTGTAGCAAGTCTTCAAGCAAATTGGCCAATTCGTAGGGTTTCTTTGGAGCAATGAAATCCCGTCTCAAGTGGCCCAACTCGCCCTCTACCACGTTCGATTCCCTCCCGGCAGCCTTTTCGGGGTTCTTGGCGCCACACACTTTAAGCCCTTCTCTGACACCGTAGGGAGGATCACAGACAATCGTGTCGATGACAAGATCTTTTCTGAATGCATTGTTCGTGAAATCCATGACAAAAGTGTCCATGAACTGCGAAGTCGTTTGGTATTGGTTGAAGTTGGTCTTCAAGTTGCATTTTGGACCCTTACCTCTAATCGATCGAGGGTCAATGTCGGTGCCCATAGGATAGGCCCCGAAGTAGGCTCCGGCAACAAGGAAAGAGCCGGTTCCCGTGAACGGATCGTAGATGATTCGTCCCGGTGTAACCTGTGCAATGTTGCAACTGACTAAAGACAACTCGGCCTCGAAAGACGTGGTTCCGATGTATTTTCTCTTCTTAAGATCGTATTTTTCGACAACACCTGCGGATCTGGCACTCAACTGAACCTCTCTACCGAACCAAAGACGTTCAGGTGCACCAGCCTTCTCCATTCCTGTGACCAAGTACTCTTCAAGAACAGCGAACACGACTTCTGGATCCTTCAATCTGATCTTTCCCTCGAATCCCATGTACTTGAAAGTCTCGATCATGTCAACTTTCTCCTGGGTTGTCTTGTTGCCCATGAAGCTGATGAAGTCGAACTTGAAAGTGTTGTTTCTGTATAATGCAAATTTGTCTGTGGAATGTTCCTGGATATCACTATGTAGTGCCTCCAAGTCTTTGCCTTCTCCCCAAAGCTCGTAGATACCTTTGGCCAAGATGGACCTCTTGATGAGATCCTTGGCTTTCTGGTCGTTTTCCAACTCCACTATTAAGAATGGGCATTTGGGATTGTGATGGCTGAGGTCAACTTGGACGTCAAACATGTCTGCGAGTGACTCCAACTCAGGAACCCGAAAAGACGGGAATGAGTTGGCGAAGCTGATGATGTACTTTTTCATTGTGAAGTATGCTAGGCTGATGTCTGAGATGAGGAAAAAATGCGCTGCGATCTGTGGATGCAAATGTTGAGATAAAATGAAGAACTAAGGAATATTTTGTTATGAAAAATACTTTTGAACATTGGATTGTAAATGCCATCCATGAATAACAGCTCTTAGCTCGTAGAAATGACTAGCTTAATTTAAATGCTCAAGAAACGTTTTTGGAAATTGTTCACAGAGGCATACAAAATGTATAATTCAGTGCGATAAGCCAGAATTTGCAAACTGAAGTCTGGTAAGTAATTAGGAAAACAAGTATTGAGGGCGAGATACAATTGAACTTAGCAAAAGTGTTTATTGAAAAATCAAAAATAGCTCAAACTTCCTGTCGGGCAAGTGAGGTAGAGTAAATGGGGTGAAGTAAAAAAATAAAATCTCCGATACCGGGAGTCGAACCCGGGTTTGCTCGGTGAAAGCGAACCGTGATAGCCGTTACACTATATCGGATTTTACAGAGTTGAAGTGCGGGTGAATTTATGCGTCAGCAAAAAGCTATATTTCGAAAAAGTCTTGTTTGAAAAGGCTTAGACAATTTTTGTGCCCTTATATTGATAGTTTGATTAAATATTGCTAAATAATATTGTGGTTCAAGCGAGACCTGTCTCGCTTCCCACTCCGTGAACAGAAACAGTCACCCCAAAACTCAGAAAACGATGCAGACTTTGCAGAATCAAGTTGCCGAGTACAGGGGAAGCTCATCATCAATGTGTGAGTTGTTTACCACGTCGTTGATGACGGCATCCATAACAGCGGCGAACTCGAATAAACCCCCGTCTTTGAAACTGATTTTGCCTTCGAACCATTCATCTTTGGGGAAACCATCGCATGAAGACTTCAGAGAGCTGAAAAACAAAAATTCCCAGTGGTTTGGTCCGAACCAAGGCGACTTCAAAGCGTGGGAGAACTGCGTGGCGACAATAGATGCAAAGTCATAGGAGAACGACTCCACGTCTCCCGCTGCTTCGGAGATGTATATGAATCTTTGGTTCGTGACAAACAAGTGTCCGCCTGCCGCAGCGATGTTAACTGTGATAGGACCCTGAGGGTTCTTCAGCTTGAGTGCAAGCGATTGGCGGGTGCTCTGTGATCTGTAACGGAGCATTTCGCCCTCAAGCATTGCAAACGGTAGCTGAGTAGGGCTAGTAACTTTTGTGATGTTGACTCTGTTGATAGACATTGTGTGTGTTAGGTTGAGCTGTGTCAGTCCGTGTAGTGCGGTGCGGTCTGATGCTGCGGGCAGATTGAGGCCTGATGTTAAGGCCATCACTGATAGCCAGTTACACATTTACACCACAATGAAGCTCCGATCGTTCAATCCCGCTCTCGCCAGCCATTTCATGAACTTGCCACGGTCCACGCACCAGTACGGCTTGAAAAACATCAACACAGCTGAAACGTGCCAGCAGGTGCTCGATGCGTTACAGCTCACGAAGAAGTACCCACACTCTGCGGGCAAGCTTGACATTGTTGATGTTTTTTCGGGCTACGGGCTCTTCTCCACGATGCTAAATTACGAACTCAAGCCTCGCAACCATGTCATCATCGACAACACCAAAGACAACGTGAAGGTGTGGGAGCATCGCATAGCACATTTAGAATCCACCACGGGGAACAAAGAAGGGTTCCGTTATTTCGACTTGGACGGCTTCTCCTGGGACAGTTACGACAAAATTATCAAGGAGCAAAAGTGCATACTGCCTTCGGTCCAGCCCCGGTCTCAGATCCACGACGAGCTCTTGATAGTGGGGAACTTGACCTCCATCAAAACGGGGGAGAGTCTTTTTGCTCAGTGGATACAATGCTGTGCCTACCAGAACTGGCTTCAGAAGTATGGGCGAGTGAGAATGGTTCTCTTCGTCCGGGAGGCCACCACACTGAAGTTCTTGTCAGATGCAAACTTCAACCGTCGAAACCGGGCTGCACTCAAAAGAGACGTCTTCACAGAATCCAAGCTCATCGCTGTCTCCGACGCACAGCCTGACAGTGTGGGAACAGCAGGTGAGCTCTATGATCCAAACGTGTTGGTCAGAGACCAGCCCGTTGTGCTTCCCATCACTTCAATTTTGCCAATTGGCGGAGACTTGTCAGTGGTCGAGATTGTGCCTCGAGCCGACTTCAGCAGCTTGGACATCAATGCAATTGACTACATCTGCCAAATCGTCATGTACAGATCCAATGGGACAGTGAGAGACTCGCTTTCCATCATAACACCAGGTGCGGCAGAAGACTTGGGACCGAAAATCCCCGACAGCATCTTGAACAAGACTGCCCGTCAGCTCACACGAGAGGACATCATAAAATTGCATGACGTTTACGTCAACTGGGCCTTCAAGCCAAGCTACGAGGACACCTTGAGCTTCTTCACCGACGAGACCAGAAACTTCTAGTCACAGATACCACCTCATAAATGCATACAAGTAAATAGACTCCAACCATCGTTCATTTCTATATACTTACAGCTCGCCAGGCAAATCGGTGAGGTTAGCAAACAACTCGACAAGCTTTCCGCTGTTGAAAACGTGCTCGCTGGGTGGCCCAAAGTAACCGGCATTGGGCAATACCTGGAGTAAGCTGTAGATCGAATAACCAACAAATCCATGAGACTGCTGCTGTTCCTGCTGTTGTTGCTGCTGCAAATGACTTGGTTTTGGGGGGACTGGCAAGTGCCCGTTTGTGTGAGACGAGTTTCTGTCGCTGGTAACTTCGGGCGAGTAATTGTCAGTGTTTGTTTTTCTTCTCTTCACCAGCTTGTCCAGCTCTTTCTCCATGGAATCATCATCATCGTCATCCAGATCAAACGCCAAGCTCTCGCCCAAGTCGTACTTGGCTATGAGGTCCAACTTGTCGCTCTTGTACCTGTCAGCGAACAAGGCGAGGTCGTCCTGTTCGGGAAAGTACTGAATGTATCTTTTCTCGAGAGAAAGAACAGTGTCCAAGTCGAGGAAGCGAGATGCAAACTTGATGTACTTTCTTATGATTCTTTTCAAGAAGTACTCGTTCTTCTTGAGCTGCTGCAGCTTCTTTTTTTGGTCCAAGATGTTGGAATTAGCCAACTGAAGTGTCTCCCTGTCGCTGCTGATTTCATTGAGGAGGTTGGTGGCAGCCACTTCGAAAAAGACCTTGATGCTCTCAATTGAGTTGGTGAGGATTAGGTAGCCCAAGTATGCGTATAGGAACTCGCCGTCCTTGCCGAATGATTTCATGGCTAGGTCGAAGATCTTGTCGGCAATCTTTTGATTGTCCGAATAAAATTCAATGAGTGCGTTCTCAACGTAAAGCTCGAAACCCATGTCCTTGAAGTTCTTACGCTGCTTGAACACAGAACGCACTTCTTTAATACCTTGAGACCTTTTGCAAAGAGCCATCAACTTCACGTAGACCAACGTGATCGCTTTACTCATCTCAGCGGCTTTATCCTCCAACTCCAAAATTTTGAGAGCATCCGCTTCAGCGTATTGAACCACAGGCTCTGGGGCTTCGTACTCGTCGTCACTATCTCCATCAGCAGAGGGCTCGGGTGCTCGCTTCGAAGGCGTAGCCTCGATTTTCTTGCCCTTGATTTTTGAGATTTCGTCTTGTAATTTGGTGTACTTTTCAGTGAGGGAACTGATGAGAGTGTCAAACACCTCTCGGGCTTTGGTAAATGACTCTTCCTTTTCGTGAAGCTCGGATAGTTGAAATCCCAACAAATAGCTCAGTGGGTTTAAGCTGAATCCCGTGGTTAGTAGCTCCACGCAAATTCCACGATTGGCATCCTCGTTCAAGCTCAACAAGTACTGGCAGTAGCGAAACCAGAGTTCAGGGACGAACGGAAGCATGGAGGTGGCTCTTCTGTAGACATAGCCCACTCTGTTCTGTAGCTCAAAGTCCTTCAAGTTGAGGCCATTTCTCTTCTCCAACTCGATCCATTTGTACCACAAACCGAGCTGATCGACGACGGTGTTGGTGGGGTCATTTGTGGGTGAGTGAGCAATGAGTTTTCTCCTGATGGAGTTGTTGGTCACATTGCGCCACTCGGTGTTCCAGGACCGGGCCTCCATGTAGGAGGTGGACAAGTCAGCGATAAACTTACTGGCGTTATTAGGCGTGGAGACGTCATTTTCCCACTTGGTGTAGTCGGACCAAATGGTCTCGATTTTAGAATTGGGGATCACGAGACATCTTCTATATAGCTTGCGGATGGAATCGTTCTTTTGCTGCTGCTCCCAGGACGAGCCGGGGGTCCAGCCTTTGTAGAAGTCCAAGTAGTCTTTCCACAAGTCGTAGCTCTCGATGTCAATGCCCACTTTGTTCACTGCGAAATCAAAAGCCTGGATCACGGTGACTCTGGCTCTTTCGCCGCCCGTGATGACATCGTTGACTCGACGAACGTACAGAACATAGGTGCGGCAAATTTCAACATCGGTGGTGATGGGAAGGCAAGTTGCAAAGAGCTTCTCCACTCGGGAGGAATCCCCCCGATTCAACTCGAAGTTTATGTAATTGCCCCACTGCTTGGCATCGAATTTGAATAAGTCGAGGTATTTTTCGAACGTGGCCCGGACTTGTTCTTCGTCGTCTTTGATGATCACCTGGTCCAACAACCGGGTCCACTTCTGATAGTCAAGAGGGTTAGACTGAAGACCCTCTTCGAGCTGGGCTATAACACCCGATGGTTTTTGGTCTGCCGCCATCGAATTGTTTGTCTGACGTGGTGCAGATGAATGTATGAGGCTCAACTCCAAGATGCTGGTCGGGTAGTTGATGGAGCGTGTGGTAGTGCGAGGCACGAGAGTAGAAGCAGAAGATGCAAGCTGTGAAGTATTAAGCGAATAAAGATTTCTTTTGAAAATGTATCAATTTACCGTAGGCTCGTTCGTATGATTGTTTTTTCAGAAAGATATTTGCTTGACTTTGTTTGAGGCGTGATGTGGGTGTATTGTCGCTTTTCGCAGTCGACATCAGGTACTCACAATTCCAGCAGGCCAAAATGGAGCTTCACGTGTGGGGAAACTCGGACATTTCCATCATCGACCCCGAGTCTCGAGCTTGTGCCTGGCTCCTCTGTCTCCATCTTGTGCCGCAAAAAGTGCCATTCAAGATTGTGCCCTCTTCAAATACAAACCTAGCAGATGGCAAGCGCTTACCTCTTCTCTTGGTCAACAAGGACTCGGAGGCCAAGAAACATGAGGGCTACACCCAGATTCTGACCTATATTTGTGAAGAATTCCCCACCGACACGAAGTTCATCCCCGACGGACGGCTCTCCGACTTTGAGCAGTTGCTCAACATATCGCTCATCAACTTCTTTGGCCGAACGCTCCATTGCGTCAACCAGTACAATCTCTATGTCAATTCGAGGAACTACGAGCTATATACGAGAAAGCTCTTTCTGTCGTACTTGCCGTTCCCCATGATGTACAACCAGCCATCGAAATTCCACAAGGCAGCATGCGAAGAGGTCAAGACTATCGGCCTCGGCGTTGGAAAAACCGGTCTTTTCAACTTCAGTACTGGAGAAGGAGAAGTTGCAGAGACCGAATTGGTGAACGACGATGAAGACTACGAACTGGACCAGGTAGCGATCAGTGCGTTGCACGAAAAGGTGCTCTTGGCCAAAGAGAAAAACAGCAGCATATTGAAGGAAACGAGATACTCGCTCCGATGCCTCGGGCTCTTGGGCAGCTACATTGCCCACTTGAGCAACGTGTTCAAGGAGTTGAACCCCAATTCGCCGGTGGAGTACGCCAACTTGTTCAGGTCGAAAAAGGTGGGCTCCTCGGAGCTTCTTTTGTACTCGTATTTCTACTCATTGACACACGAGGACCTTCCGGACCGCTTCGTTGCCAACTACCTCCAGGAAAAATACCCGTCGTTCTGGAGTTTTGCTCGGACTATCACAGAAGCGTTGAACCTGAGCTTGAGCCCAGAGTACTTCAGAGCACCGCTGGGAGCCGAGCGTCCGACATTGTGGAACGAGATTGCATACACCGTGGGCTACTACCGGTACTAATGAAAAAGAAGAGAGAGAAATAAACAGAATTCTAGACCACGAAACATATGAAATTAGTAAATTGCAGTTGGTACCTCGCCCTGGTGTTACCCGCAGTGCGTGTATAACAGCGGAGAGAGAAGATTCTTCTTCCATACTATTGGCAACTTCAGCATAGTTTCATTACATTTACGCCCATGCTTGTGATGATGGAATTTTCTTGCCAGAGAAGAACCGATGCGTGCCGGCAAGATATCAGCTTCTTCGTAGAAGCTGGACTTTACTGTCTTCCCGGAGCATCCACATCTGTAAAGTCGTAGACGATAAAGCTTGAAAGGCTCCAAGAATACTTCAATATGCTTTTCAGCCCACCTAATTCTACCTATTTGACAAGGTCATTCAGACTTGCCGATGGGCCGGCTGGCATCGGCTGAGGCATTTTCTGGACCGAAGATACGCGCACCCAAATCACATCACTGACTCTACGATGAAGTTGTTCAGCGTTGTAGCATTGGCCTTGGCCACGGCCAGCGCCTCGCCCATCACGGTGGCGTCTGCCGACGCTCAGGTCACCGACGCTCCGCTCCAGAAACGGTACAAGGAGAAGATCGTGAACAAGGACTACAAACACCTACAGCTGTTGAAAGAACACGGCACCGACAGCGCCCTGGAGACGCAGAAGCCATGGATCCGGACCATTTACGGGTCCAAGGTGGAAATTGTCACGCCCACCGTTGTGGCCGGCGTCACGTTCAGCGCCAAGCCGCCAAAGACCACCAACGGCTTGGAACCTTGGGTGTCGTTGAACAAGGACGGCTCGCCCAAGACGATCCAGCCCAAGATGAAGAACGGCAACATCGAGAAGAAGTCGCCCGACTACAGCACGTGGTTCCAGACCGCCACCACCGTCATCTACAACAAGGAAGAGTTGAAGGCCCACAACATGAAGGACGACGAGATTTACGAGCACGTGGAGATGGTGGAGGAGGACCTCACCTACAGACTGTTGAATCCGATCTTGCGGTGCACGCCGGAAGGCTACGGCAACAAGGGTCTCGCCAAGGACGTCAAGACGGAGCCGTTCTGTTTCCCCAGAGACAACTCCAAGTGGTACGTGGACAAGACGTACTTCGTGACGTGGTACTCGAGATACTTCGATGAATCAGTCAAGAATGTGCGTGTGCACTTGTCCTATGTCAAGGAGAGCGTGAGGCAAAAGGGCACCAAGAGAGATTTGTCCGAGCTGCTCGATAAGAGATCGTCTGTGATGGAAAAGGGCGGATCGTTGGGGGCTTCGTTCTTCACGTCGCCGTGGATCTCCAAAGACGAGGGCTTGGCCGCCATCGACATCGACGGCAAGTGGCTAGAAAACGACTTCTACCGCAAGGTGTTGATCTCCGTGCAGCCGGACAACGTGGACGACGAGGAGCACAACCATTTGGACAAGTTTGTCGTGGTGGAGGTGTTGGCACGGGCCAAGGTCGGCAAGGGAAGCCACCAGGACATCAAGGAGCAGGAAGAGAAGGAAAAGAACCGGGCCATTTACGGCGACGACTACGACGTGGAAGAAGGGCTTGACTACGACAAGTACATGGTGATTTTGACCATGCCTGCGTGCGTGATGGTGATGGTGCTCCTCATGTACGCGTTTGTGATGTTCAACCGCCGGGACCACGACTTGAGTTTCTTGAAGCAGGTGAAGTTCACCAAGAAGAAGTCGTCCAAGTTGCCGTTCCGCAAAAAGAACAAGTACACGGAGTTGCCGCAGTGGGAAGGTGCCAAGGCGGACTAATCTTGTAATTATCTATAATATCAGATGGATCAGATCATTTGTAAAACAAAGAGCTTTTTGTGAGTCTTATCAGTTATTAAATTTTAAAGTCGATGTCGGTCGCTGGCTCTTGCCGATCTGCACGGTGGATGCACCACATATTAAGGGCAAACTCCGAGCGTGCGCAGGAGCGTAACCACTAGGGCATTTTGGCTCCAGCCATTGTTCCACCGCCGCCAGTAAAACACGACAAAAAAAAAACGTATCATTCTTCACAGTAGAACTAGAAAATTCTATAATCAAAATGACCCGAAAATTCTCTTCGCCCCCGTGTGGCCAGGTGTATTATCTGCACCTGCGGGAGGGCGCATCTCGTTGATTAGCGCATCGACCACTTGACGTATCTGGCGATATCTCGCTAACACCACAACACGTCCACGATGTTTTCCTGGCACCATGAAGACTGGTCGCAAGGCTGGTACCTCACCATGCTCTCGTCACTCCTCTGCGTCTGCGGCTGCTTGGTCATCTACTTAGACGACATCTACGTGGCGCTCTTGCCCCGGAAACTCACCTCACGGTTCCCCTTCCACTTGAAGGAGAACTACACGTTCATGAACGGCTCGCTTGCCTTCAGCTCCGGGTGCTTGCTCTTCACATCGCTCTACCGGCTCTTGCCCGAGGCCATGGCGTACTTGTCGGATTCCGCCGACAACAAGAACCCAAACCTCGTGCTCATCTTGTCCTTTGTGGGCGGCATCCTCACCTGTGTGCTGTTCAACCAGGGCTTGCACTACTTGACGGCGGAGAGCGTGGTGCACTGCTCCCACGACGGCGAACACAAGATCGAGCTGGTCTCATACGGCGACCTCCACGCCCACGACCACCACCACTCCCACCTGGACGACGCCGGCTCGCTGGTGGCCCACGGCCATACCCACGGGGGTCACGGCTCTCACGACGACGCACACAATGGGGGCCACTCGCACCTCAACGACTCCTTGGGAATGGACCAAGGTGACTTGGAGTCCCAGCCGCTTTTGCGCCGCAAGAAGTCGTCCGGGTTGGCCCACTTCATTGCACACGGATCCAGCGAGGACGAGACGCTCTTGGGCGAGTGCAAGGGCTACTCGTCCGCGGAACGGTGTGTCTACGAACGGACCGGCGAGCTCCACTACTGTGAGATCCCCGAGTTGCGCAAGGGCGCCGAAAACGGGACCGGCAAGACTCCCGAGCCGCTGAACGACGAGTTGCAAGACTACGCTCCTGTCAGAGACGTCCACTCGCACCACACGGTGGACGAGCACCACCACCACCACGTCAACTCGCCTTTGGGCCGTCTTCTCCTCATAGGCATCCAGACGATGTTTGCCATCACGCTCCACAAGTTGCCCGAGGGCTTCATCACGTACATCACGTCGGAAACCAACCCGGAGTTGGGCTACTCCATCTTCTTCAGCTTGTTGATCCACAACTACACCGAGGGCTTCCTGATGTGCTTGCCCTTGTTCTACTCCTTCAGCAACACACGGTTCCGCAAGTTGAAGGCGGTGGCCATCAGTGCCTGTTTCGGCGGTCTTTCCCAGCCGCTTGGCGCTTTGCTTGGGTACATCTTCATGAACCACTACGGAGGCGAGAACCTTGACGTTTCTCGCTTGAACTACGTGTTTGGCATTTCCATGGGAGTCACCAGCGGCTTCTTGGCCGTCATTGGCTTGTCCATGTACGGCTCTGCGGTTTCTTTCGGAGGCCAGGCCAACTTCGTGCTCTTGTGGTGTCTTGTAGGCATGGGTGTGATTGGTGCTCTGAGAGTGTTCATCGACTTGAGCTAAGGATAAAGCTCCTCAATAAAATCATGTTACAGAGAGGTTAAGTGTCAGAATTGTAAGAGCTGTGTATCAAATACTTGAAACAAAAAGAAATCCTTTATGTTCCTCCAAAAGAAATGCTGGTTAGTCACCCAGTGCTGGCAGATAGGAGCAATGCGCCCGCGCACGACCGTACATACTTTTTTTTCTGTCACCGCTTCTCCTCCTTATCACCACACCACTTGCCCACGGCATATTTTGTTTTCATCCGATCTCGTGCAGCGCTCATCCAGACGGTACCGTTTTCAGCCCGAAGAGATCAGCACACAGACAAAATGATGGCCCACGAAGTGCCCCTACAAGTGCACCAGAACAACATGGCGCCGCCAAAGACAAGTAAGCATAAGGGCCAGCGAAACAAGGCCCAGTTGCCCAACGGCGAGAAACCCGACTTCGGCACGGGCAAGGAAAAGCAGAAGGGCAGACAACCGCAGTTGCCCAACGGCGAGCGGCCCGATTTTGGCGGCAAGAACCAGCCCAAAAAGGAACAGCCCAAGAAAGACCAGCTCAAGCTGAACAAGGGCTCGAAGAAGCCCGTGGTGAAGAAAAACAACAACGACACGAAGAAGGCCGACGCCAAGAGCGACGCGGACGGGAAATCTGCTCCTCGTCCAGTGTCCAACCAGCAGGGAAAGAAACCCACTTACGCAGGCTCGTCGTTCCACTCTTCGCCCGAAGCACTCGCTCTTCCCAAACCTTCGTTTGCCTCGCAAGCTGCCAGCAGCCAGCCTGGCCCAGCACAGCTTTCCCCTGAACAGAGACAGCCTCAAACAGGCGCCCGCAACATCATGAACATGCCTCCAAGCTACGTGTACCAAGGTGGCTCGCCAGCGGCACCACCAACGTACCCGGTGACTGCATACCCACCAGGAGCGCTTCCTGGCTTCAACTACAACGCCAACAAGCAGGGCTTTATCAACTACCTGTACCCACCTACGGCCGTTGCCCAGCCTCCGTTGCCAATGCAGGCCTACCCCTTCCAATACCCACCACCGCAGCAGCAGTTCCAGGGGCAGTTTCAGTATCCACAGCAACAGCCCCAGGTGCAGCAGCCAAACCAACACCCTCAACAGCAAATGCATCAGTTCCCACAGCAGCCTGTGGGCCAAAGAATCACATTCAACGAGTTGATGGGCTCGTCTAAGTGAGGGCATCCAGAAGCCTGATCAGACGCCTGTTAAGCCGGCACGCTATTTGCCGTGATCAGCTCATGGTTTACGACTGTTACGACTGGCCCAGCCATCTATTTTGACCGTGACGAGTGATGTTTGTTATCACTCGTTGCCGGTTAACCGCTGCTAATATTAAATCAGAGCGGCGTTCGAGCCGATGCTCGCCGTCTGCTTATTGTCCTTGCTGCACATGCGGCATTCATTTCTTCCGCTGCCAAGCAGCTTCAAGTTTTTTTTTCACCATTGGGTGCCAACCGTGACTTGCACCAGAAGCTCGGGTACGGGTTTTTGGGCTTGGAGGTGTTCCGCATCATCGCCAACGATG